>JASGXE010017759.1:0-33611 GCA_030068105.1 Sinentomon sp. SZTP_YWyxl
TTTTTTCAAGCAAAACACACTGGAAACTGGAAAGTTGCACAAAATTAAGAGAAAACAAACAGAATGCAGAAAAATAAAAGCCATCACTTTGAAGTGTTGAAATCCCATGAATCAGCAGAAGCTTTGTGTAAATGTGATCGAGAGGTTCAAACGGTTCTGCGGCACACCTCATATGGGGATTAAATGGTGCAGGGATGGTATTTGCCGTGGAGTTAATTGCACAATAGTTTGCAAGCAAGCCCAAAGGTCGACTTTTTTCTCTTGGGCAGTAATGAAAGATAAATAAGTTCCAAGGGGATGGTGCCCCCAGAATCTAAAGAAATTTTAAATTTTAGGGTCCATTTTGGATGCAATTATTGGTTGAGATTGCTCAGACCCCAGCGAGTTTCGACAATTTCAAATTTTCAACTCCACATGGATTGAATCTGGCTCCTCACGTTGCAAGATCATCTCGGTCCCATCATCAGAGCCGACTGTCTCACAATGTGAGCCGGATTCTCAATCCAACTGGAGTGAGTGGAAATTTGCACTAATCGGGTAAGAGCGACACAAGTTTAGCCACTCGTCCAAGTATCTGCCCTTTGTTCTGCAGTTCGTAATTATTAGTGTTCCAGAGACCTAATTTCCCACCAGGGTGTGCCAAAAGCACGGGCAAGGGAGGGGGCAAACAGCTGGGGGCATTTCTTTGAAAGGGGGCTACCCCCACCGAAATGATGTGCCTGGTATTGCGATTCGAAATCACAAACTATTTTTGAAAGTTTTTCAACATACCCTGTTGGTCTAAGAAGACGGCTCTGACCGTGGGGTGATCCAGTGTAGATTAACGCTAATCCGAGGTTGGGAAGTAAATTTTCGCCATTTTCTTCAATGGAAAAAATTTACTCTGCAACCTCGGATTTACGTAAATCCACACTGGATCACCCCACAGTGAGTGTTAAAAATGGTATATCTATGGCATATCTCAACTGCCGAATAAAACCTGCTCACAGGCAAACCTTCCTGATTATAAAGTGGCAAATTTCTTCTGGTGATCATTTTTTGCATTATCGTAGAATGGAGCCACATCTGTTGGTTTCGTGCTACAAGGGGTTTTTCATTCAAGGGTGCCAGATGGAGATGCCAGCATTACAGTATGGGAGTTCAGGTTGAGGTGCAAATTACACATCAACACATATCTGCACTTGCCCTAACTTGCCCTAACGCTGCTGTAAAACACTTTCCCTGCTCGGTCATTTCCGAAACAGTGCGGCAGGAGCAAAAATGATTCATTAGCACAACAATTATTTTTGCCTGCACTTCCGGCGATGCATACTGCACCAAAAATAGCAAAAAATATGTAACTGCTGCTATGCATTGCATCTCTCCAAGTACATACCTATACATGAAATAAAAGCAAAAAAAAAAAAACAATCAAGAACGTAGTTCACATCTGCTGTGTTGAATTTCCATTCCACGTGTTGTTTTCGTCATCTGAATCACTATTCGACGTATTCAAACGACGGATGTTACCCTCCAGTCGGAAATTTTCGCCTTGTTTTGCGTTATCTGACTTCATCCGTTGCACGTTTCGCGAACGCAGGCTATCCCTAAGAAAGAAAATCAACCAAGAGAAAATCAACTTTAAGCCGAACAGATGAGCTAAGAATAAAGAAGAATCTCGGTGTTTCGAGATAAGGCAGGAAAAACCAGAGAAATCAGTCGGAAAGAAGTTGTCCTAATTCCTGGCACATCACGGCCTTGCTGGGGAATCCAAGACAGATTCCTGGTTTCTTTCACTAAAAGAGGGACAAGTTTCTTTAGCATATTTTATGAAATTAAAATTAATCATTTGTTATTCTCTTGGATTTGGTAAAACCTTGAACCCATTGACATTGCTTTCCCATCATTGATTTGACGCAATTTCCGTGCAACAAAATCCCATATTTTCTTGAATCTGAAATCATCACAATTGATTTGACTCATATTTCCGTGCAACAAAATCCCATTTCTTGAATCTGAAATCATCACAATTGATTTGACGCATTATTTCCGTGCAACAAAATCCCATTTCTTGAATCTGAAATCATCACAATAATTCTCAGTCTTCATTGAAACATCGAAAAACGGCATATCCTTTTGGCACAAGTAATTTTCTCGCCACTGTACATAACTGGGTATTTCTCAAACAGCAACAATCAGAATCCAGCATTTTTTGATATTGTTTTCTCCAGACGTTTGAAAAACGTAATCAATTGAGAAGCAGATGCTCCAATACATTCCAGAAAACCACGCAATTTAGCAAGGAATAGCACTGTAACAGGAAGCCAGTCATGAATTTGGCCCACCGTGTTGAATTCACCAGATATCCGTTAAACATGTCATGGAAATGCAGCCTATTCATCACCTGAAGGAGCAAAAGGCTGAGCACAAACTCCAAAATCGACGTGGATCCCTGGTAATTTTGTTTCCCTTTTTGGGGTTTTGTTGAGGGTTTTCATCATAAAAATACGAGGGGATATTCATCATTGGGTCTAGAGAGTTTGTAGTTTTGATTGGTTGACATGTTTACAAAAGTATCGTCTTTATGTTTCAACTGTCCATCAACACCTTTCTTCAGGGTATCTGCAGACCTGGAGAACCAATTTTGCCATCCTGGAAAAGTAAGGGAATTTGTGAAAGTTCTCTGCAAAGTCAGGGAATTTTTTGGAAATCAAGCTTCTCCAGAGCAAAGTCTATGTTACTTTTGAACAGGACTTGTGGACTTCATATTTTCTTTCAGCGGAGAGATCTGCATCGGGTTTACCCCACCCGATGGTGATAGTTCCGGGTATTTGGCGTTTTTGGAGAGATCTCTTCGCATTGTACCCGATGGCTTTGTTTCGGAAGTTTTTAAAGTTATCGATATTCAAAAACACCCGATGCGTTGAAAATCGGAGAGATCTCCTCCTTTTTCTGCATTACTTCCGGAAGTTTACAAAACACCCGAAGCTCTGGAGAGTTGAAAAAAGTCTGATTTTTCACCCGTCGATAGGCATGGGTAGAAGTTGTGGGTATTTTGACCCGTCCCCGCCTCTTGTCTGTCTTGTTGCTGTCTCCCGAGGCTCCTTTGCTTGTCGAAGGATGTTGTTATTGGCGAGAGGAGCTGTTTGATTTCGAGGCTTGATTTATATACGTGCAGGAGAGAATAAACATGTAATCGGTGAAAAACGGATTGCAAACTGAGAAATCTGCTGAAGCGCAGAAAATAATCGCATAAGATGATGTATTTTACGGTCGAAAATGTTTTGGCAGATGCAGAGGGCCTTGGTTGAAAGGAATCTTGGCCACCAAGAAGCCAACCATCCCCTTCATGTGGGACCGAAATGCAAGTGTTGTGCACATTGCGAATTCTTCGCGTTGGAACATTTGGTTTGGACATATGCTCGCTCATCTTTGCTCATGGGAAACAACTATCCGGTTTCTTTAAATTGAAGGACTTCCACCTTGGTTGATTGGAACTCCACTGAGTTGATCCTCGGTGGATGCCGTGGGTGCGCACTGCTTCTTCAACCTGTTTGCGTGACCGCTAAAATTGGAATAACCAATCACGTTCCGCTGTCTGTTTGATGTGACGTCTGCAATTGGAATCATCCAATAAGATCGCAGTGCGTAAACACCCGTTGCTCTGTCTGAATGAGATCTCTCCAAACTTGTTATACCCGCAGTTGTGGGTTTTGTTTCGGGTAAAAGAATCGGGTGCGAAAACACCGTGAACGTCACCCGCCGGAGATCTCTCCGACTTCGGAAAACCTTATGGTATCTCCGCAGTTGTTGGTATTATGAGCATCGGGTAATTTGAGCACCGGGTGCAAAACACCCAGAAGGAGATCTCTCCGCTGTTTGTGTTGTGCAAGATTCAACCAAAGCCAAGTTGTTGGCCTTGTTATCCAGGTTTTTTTACATTTATTCTGGAATACGGTGAGATGGAGGGCAATGAGTACCCAAAATGAATAGAATTTCCGTCTGTAAAACCTGGAAAAGTCAGGGGAAAATGGTCTCTGTCCGGCTGAAGACATCCTGCTTCCTTTTTTTGTTTTGATGGAAAATTTTGAATTCCGGTCATGATCGCTAACAAAAAAAAGGGCCAAGAACCATTTTTTGGCATCACCCACAAATTCTGACAATAATCTTTGAGGCAGAACCTGTCACTGTTAAAAAGCAAGTTCTGGAATCGTTCGTGAGCATTTCGTAACCTGTTTTTTGCATCTCCCAAACGTTGAATCAAAATGTGATTTGCACTGTTTGGTTTCGTCGTCCGCACTGCATTTCTGGCTTCGAGCAACGAATCGTAAATTAACCGGTAGTCGACAAATATGCGGCCCACCAAATTTGGTGGTACATGAACGGCCGAATATCTCTAACCCAACCCAACCTGCCCTCAAAGGGTTAGGTTATAATATGTTAGGTTAGAATAGGTAAGTTAGATTATGTTAGGCCGTTCATGGACCCACCAAATCTGGTGGGCCGCATATTCGTCGATTGCCCATTAACCTTCGTCTGAGCCAAGGTTTATCCTTGACGAGGAATGACACATAAACAAACGAACGTACCCACTGGACTCTCCAGAATACTGAGACCTGGTTCCCAGGCTTGCCGACGATGATGGGCCACTGCCCTGACTAGCCGATTTGGGGTTACTTGGGGTGGCACGAGCAGTGGTGCTATTGCTGGCCCTACCTCCTGTGATGGCCCTTCCTTGCAGATAGTCACGGACGTAGTTGAACATCAGTAGCAGGGGCGATATCAATGTCCAGAACAGGTTGGACAGTATGTTCGAAGCATTTCCCTGACGTTTTCTTTGATGGTATGAACGTGTTACGTTGACGTTCTTCCTGGTTGGATGAATGTGGACGTTAGAAACATGTCATTTTGTGAATCATAAATCCAGAATTGCAATGCAGAATCATAATCATAATGCAGAATATACGGGGTGTAAAGTAAAGGTGGGCCACAATTGATAGGGAGTGTTCCTGATCATGCATAAATCAGTGACGAAATGAACTCCGACCCCCGTTTTCAAGATAGGCCCCCCCCAAAGTGTTATGTTACCATGGCATCAGAAGATTTTAGGAGGCATATCTTGGAAATGGGGGGTCGGAGGACATTTTGTCACTGCACAATATTTTTTTTTAGTTTGTTTCAAGCAACTCCACAAAAAATGGGAGCAGAATGACGAAATGGATTTTGCCCCTATCAGCCCTCCAAAGACCCCGAGAAGGACCCAATGGGGGCTGAGAAGGATGACCTCCATTTTCGCCATACAACACCCATTTTTGTCAAGGAGTTCTTGAGAACAAAACCAAAAAAAAAAAAAAATGGGCGTGACAAAATGTCCTCCAATGCCCCATTTCCAACATTATGACCCCCAAATGTTGGTGTTGCCATGGCATCAGAGTTCTCTGGGGGGCTGTATCTTGGAAACGGGGGGTCGGAACATATCGCCTTGAACAAATTAAAGGGAGCTAAGTAAAAACAGAGAAATTAAAAATATTATCAAACAACAATGGGTTTTAAATGGAAAATCGCTGGAGTAGAAATTAAAGTTTCTCACACTTAGCTCCCTTTAATTTGTCCATGGCAATATTTCGTCACTGATTTTGATTAGTTTGACAATCAGGAACACTCCCTGTCAGTTATGCACCGCCTTTTCTTAACACCCTGTACGAGTAGAATGGGGCTGGATACAGGATGATAGGTGGCAATGTGACTCCCACAAACTGAATGCGCAAGAGAAATATCACCCATTCGAGGAAAAGCGTTTTGCCTCGAGATCCACGCGTGTTCCCCAAATATGAAATCGATCTGTGTCCTTGGACATGACGTGTGGATGAAGAAACCTCGGAGTTCAACTTGACATGGAGAGCAGAATTGTCAATGAGTCAGTTGACTGTCTGAAGTCTCAAGACCAATTCGTGTCCTTCATGATTCCAAAGCAGGGCAGTTTTTGCCACCAAACGAAAGATATAAAAGAAAATACCATGAAACGAACTTTGCAATTTGTTCGTGACTGCCACCGGTTTTGCGTTGGATCTGGCACCTAAGACAGCAGTCACTTGGACCATTGTGGCTAGTTTTAAAATTCGGTGAAGTCGTGGAGGTTGCAACGCCACCACGTCGACTTTTGGTTTTGACCCTTGTCTGCGAATGAAGATTTCCTACAACTGTGAAAATGATCGAGCTCAATAAATGTTCCAAGATCTCCAAAACCTGATTGAATGTTAAAATGTTATCATCACTGTTAGAATGTTATCCCAGGCATCCCAGTTTCAACATTGTGTATGAATTCCTCCAAACCGATCGTCGCCGAAACAATAGTCACAATATGAGAATCAAGTATTCCAGTGATGGGGAGGATGACAGGGCATCCCACAAGTTGCAGAGTGACACCAGTATTTTTTTAGTGACAACTCTTTCTTCCGTTTACTGATTTGGGCCTTATGCAGGCAGGCCGCAGGAATGATATTTTTACCATTTTCGTCCTGCGTTTTTTCTTCAGGAGTGCATGCAAACAATTGGGACCGAATTTCCAATTCGCCCTTTCCAAGTACACAGGACAAGACTTCTCAAAAAGATAGGCTGTTCAGATTCTCGGAACATTTCGAGATGTTTGCCTGACTGCTGACAACGTTATCACAGAGTTGACAAAAATTTTGAGACCAGCAGAACGTTTTGTCTGCAGACGTCAATTTTATGACTCGTTTTTTACTGCACAAATATTCACTTTTCATAGTCGTCACACGTATTTTGTCACAAATTCTTTGATTTATATCATATCATTCTTTGTATTATATCATAGTCATTCTTTTGTCAGAGCTTAAACAAAAATCAACAACAAAAAATAAATCTGCAGCCTGTTGTCGATAATAAAAATAAAACATCTGCTTGCGCAGTGGTCCTTGTTTTGCTGAGATTTGGCAGGGTTCAGCAGAGCATAGGTACTCCAGGTCAGACCAATTGCTCGATAAAATGGAATTCTCCAAAATCTCTTCGGTGTGAGATTCAGAGAAAGCTTCATGAGCCCAAAAAAGAAGACTGTGACACTGAAGAAAATTTGCAATTTTAGTTCTTGATTTGGGATTCTTAACATCTGCCAAATTCCTCCTTATTCATTCCAATTTTATGGAAATTGCATGACTTTTTTTCCAGTGGATTGTCCGATAAAACGATGAGAAAGCTAGAGACCCACCTGGCTTTGGTTTGAGCCTCTGTTGTTCCTGAGGTCCTAACCATTTCTCAATGTCCTCTGATATTGATTTTTACTGATAAAAGTTACAGCTCCATGTTCGGATAACAGAGCACCATTTTAGCTGGTTATTGTCCATTTCTACCATGATGGAATTTCTGCGATGTGAATTTTCATGGTTTGAAATTTTTTGGAACATCAGGAGGCCAAAGAAATCCCAGTAAGGAGCTAATCCGATCATTTGTGAGGCTCGGAGAGAATTTGATCACATTAAACGAACCTCAAATTGACATTTTCTCCGTACTTTTATTGGATGCACCAATTAGTTTTTTAACCCAAGTAAAGAATTTCCACAAGAAAGAATTTCACAATAATTCCTTACTTCTTATTCAACAAAGTGTGTGCTGCAAAATTCAAATGTGACCACAGACTTGATTGTATGAAAACTCATTGAAATATGTGAAAGCATGGTTCGTACTGAATTTAGAGTATCGAATTCCGGATTTTCCCTGACTTTCACATTCATGGCTTTTTCCCTGACCAACGGTTCATTGAATCCGTTGCAGGTCAATGCATTCTAAGTAGGCACACAATTCACAGGCAATTTTAGTTCAATAATTCTCACCAGGTGGATGAGGAAGTGGAAGGTCTCAATGCTTTGTCAGGGAGTGTGGTTGGGATGGAGAGATATATTTTGTACTGCACTCCGTTACCAGCATTTTCCTGGACTTTTTAGTGCTTTTCCCTGGCTATTTGCCATTTCCTGATTTTTCCTAACTTTCCCAGTCAGTACGCACCCTGGAAAGTCTGAGACACATCCTTCAGCAAGACAATGGCTCCATTCACACAACACAGGTTAGTGTGTGATACCCCCGTAGATAAGCCAATTATTACTGGCTTTCTGAAGAATGGGACGCATGTCGTAAACACTCAGGATTTCTGAAAGGCAAGCTGCCCAGCATTTCATTCGGTAACTGTTCGGAATACCTGCCGACATTGAACTGAACGAGTTATCATCATTGCTCTGTGATATACTTAAAGCAAAAACCTGACCTAACCCAACCTAACCTATCCCAACACACCTCTCAAACTATCCAATCATCCCTGCCTCTTCCTCATCGTCCTATCCCATTTTGGCTCCGTGAGCATGTGTGAAAACTCCTCCAGTTCAGCTTTTTTCAGATGTCGGCAGGTATTCTGAACTGCAACCTTTCATTCGAGAACACTGCACTGTGTATTTTTAAACTCAAGGTTGCTCAGTTGGCTTTCAAATGATTTTGATCCGATACTGCCTCTTGCTGCAGAGAGATCTATCTGGTCTAGGCAAACAAACACCACAAATTTTGTAATTTTGTCTTGATATCCACAAATATCTCATTGCTGGCAGTGCAGTCACTCCTTCTGTATTCACCAAAACCTGCCGGTTTGTAGCGGAAAAATGCCCAGTGTTTTCTTCAGTCCAGGGGTCGAAACGTCGTCAGCAAAACTTCGTCAACAAATCCGATAAGACAGTGGCCTAAAATCCGGTAATTATTTGCAGTGTTTGCGAAACGGATCATGGTCCCCGAACACAATTTAAATTTCAGACCGATACAGCCAAACAATTTCAGAAAAATGGTGTTTCATTCTGTGTTTGGAATGCCTTCGTTCAGCAAGAAAGTCACCGGATGGAGATTGGTTTCAAATCGTCTCTTGGTTAAGCAAATCTGAATTATTGCAAAATTCCGAAGGTCAATGAATTCTCAAAGTGAAATAGCAGAAAAAAGGTTTGCAGTTGGAAGGTTAAGATTGCAAATCAATCCAAACCAACCACATGGATGGACAGCTCTGTGAATTTGTCTGAAGCATTGGCTTTGAACTTCCCATGAATCGCTCACATAATGCACCAGATGTATTTTGCGCAGCCCAACTGCAGTGCATGATGCAATCGAAAAATTCCAATGGAGAATTATGAGGTCCAGATGTCTGGGCTAGATTTCAGCTTAGCTCTCCAAAACTCAAAATATTTCCAAATGAAAAAAGCAATGTTGATTGTTCAAACCCCTCGACTTTATTTCTCAAATTTCTACATGTTGCAAAAAGGTAGAAATATGACGAATGGGGCAAAACTATCTCAGGTGGACAGAACGAAGAGCATTCCAAACACAAAACAAGGAGAAAATTTTACAAAACTATCACCATTTCCCCCTGCATATCTACTCTGAGTTGATAAAAACGTAAAAAAAGATATGGTCAACATAACCGAAAATCGGGACACCGGATACAATTGGGCAATACGGGGACCTAGAAATTCAACAAGGAAAAATAGCATTGGAACTGGAGAAATGAACATGGATCGATCCCCGAACCCCACCCAAGCGAAAGAGTGTTTCGTGCGCCTCCAACCAATTTTTTCCATAAATTTCACTTCATCAATACATGGCTCCAGATGGCCAATTTCCTGAGGTAAGACGTGCCTGCCAGGAGAAAAATCCCACAGGATCAACCCAATGTATCAGCCACTCTGAAAGCTCTTAAGAAAAGTGGTTCTTTGCCAAACACCCTAGAAACTTTTGGGTTTTCAAATCCTGTTTGAAAAGGCCTATTTTGCCCAAAATTAAACCAAATTTAAATTTTATTTCCCCCTTTTGGCTTTTTTAAAAAAGAAATTTTAATTTTCATTTATTTTAGGGTTTTGGTTGGGGGCCTGTGGACCCCTACAGCCCCGACCCCTTGTGGGGGGGAAAATAGGTACCCTCGGTAATTTTCCCTCTAAGGAACCCAGGCCCATTCCCCCATAGGGGGTAGGGCGGGTTACCCCCGCCCGGCCTTGGTAGGATCCCGGGGACCCTTGCTAGGTTCCCTTTGGCCAAAGGCTAGATGGGACCTTCCAAGAAAAACCACCTCCATGATCAATTTCAGGAGCATTCCCATACGGGGGGAGGGGTTGGGGGTGTCCCCCTGGCGGAGGAAGGCCATCCCCCCACCGGATGCATGAAGGACAGGGCGCCTCCTGGCCTTCGGGCATCCGAGGGGCCCTGGCCTTCATTTCATGAATTTTACAACAAATTCATGCTCAGGTTTTTAGAGCCACAGGGTGCTCACCATTCTGGAAAACCTGGAATTGTCAGGAAATTTTTTCTTTCTGGAAAAGTCAGGGAATTTCCACAAAAATGGGAAAAGTCAGGGTATTTCCTAATTGAACAAGAACTCAAAAAGATAAGAAAGTGACCGACTATCTCCGGCATCATTTTGGCCTTAAGAACTCAAATTCAGCACCGAAAATGAAGCCTAAATTTCAAAATTTCTTCAGCTTCCCTTTCCCCCAGACACCTGCCAGGGGCTCTGCCACTTGGAACCCCGCTGGGGCTCCGCCATAGACCCAGATTACTGGGGGCTCCGCCCCAGACCCCCCCCTCCGTGAAATGCCTTACCCCCCCCCCATGACCCGTGCCTTTGGAAATGTCTGTCTAGCGAGTGTCATCACCAGTAAGCAAAATTGTAAGATTCCGATAATGTGAGGCCGGAGGTCCATTTTGTGAAGTACCTACAAATTCCACTGCCACATGGCACCCATAAGATACAGCCTGATAAAATTATTATTTCTTGGGGTCCAACTGGTTCAGGTCAACCAGATCAAACTGGATCCAGGTCGAGGCAATGATTATCTAACTGTGAGTACGTGACAGATTGCTCTGTGTGAATATTGTTTGGGCGGAATTTATTTACTCATACATGACTGTGTTTTTCCTGTTTAACTGTTGCATCCGAAACTTTTCTTTCCTTATACTCTTATGCAAGCGGTAGAAATTAAAGTGCCAGATTTCAACAGAGTTTCGCTACAGCTGTCAGACCTTTTGACCTTCGGATACAAAAGAGGATCTTTAATTTCTCCAGCGTGGAGTTTTTGCCAAAATCTGAATATTTGCAATTTTTACATGCATGAGTACAGTGCCGGGAAAATCAATGGAACCACACATGTAATTTAAATGCAGTTTCGGTAGTCAATGAAACTTTTGATTCGACGACGAAAATTTAGCACCAAAGTTTCTCCTTTGTAGTCCAACCAAACGAAGAAGATAAAGATCGAAAGTGTTTTTTCTAAAATTTATGCAATAAAATTGTTGAAACAAAACTTGTGAAACAGATGCCACAACATTTCGATGAAACACGACGCTTTTTTCTTTGTGAAAAAAAGGAAAGTTTTGGAGGCAACACCATTTCTGCCATTTAATTTTCATTAGTGGCTCCATTAATTTTCCCGATGCTGTACATTAATTCCACCGCAACTTGAACGAAACACGCCAAAGCCTCACATTCGAATCAGACCCTAAAGCTTCAGAATCAGGACCATGGTTGTTCACTGCTGTCCCCTCCAAATTGGAATAAGTTCAAGCGCAATGGAACAGTTCGAATTCCTGTCATTAATATTTTGAGAATAGGACCGTGGTGATACTGGAAAGTGACCTGGACTAGACCACAAGTCCGAGTAACATATCTTAATCGAAAAATGTTCCATTCAAGCACCATTTCATGGGAAACCAGCACTGAAAACTATTCAACATTCCAACTGAGGGTTCAAGCCAAGCCAAGACCAAACACCTTGATACCCGACAAAGCCACCCATCTGCAAAAAGCCAGAAGCATGGCTCACGCAAATAATTACAAAAGAATGGGCATGGTTGATTAAATTTCCAGTCATCACAACTTCGTGTTTGCCTGTCCCCCTCACATTTCATCAGTTGCCACATGAGAGGGAGCCCACCAGATGGTGGTGACAAGACGAATCCATAATTCCCGGTACCTGATCAGGGATTGTGGGTTCTTCTTGCCACCACCATCGGGCTCCCTCTCATATGGCAATTGATGAAGTGTGAGTGGGACGGAGAGTAACAAAGTTGTGATACCTGGAAATTTGATCAACCATGCCCATTCTTTTTTCTTTTTGATTAACTTCAAACCTGCCCAGTAAGAATGATATCAAATTAATTAAGCAACCTTCAAAATTTCTGCCCTTCCTTCAGTTATGCTCCATTGAAAATGTTTTGCACTACTAATTGGTAAAATAGTCTAGAAAAACTGCAAAACTTGAAATAAGAAACAAAAGGCAATTTTCAACTGGGAAAACATCTGGAACGATTGAACTGCCAATCAATAAACACCTCTGAAGGTAGGTAGGTACCTTAGTTTCTCCTACTTACGGGGACAATCAGTAAAACAGCCGATGGCACAAGTTCCAAGTCCCGTAGAGTGGAAGCATCATCTGCATTCGTGAAGCTCCTGCGTGGGAATGTCGTGTGTAGCGTGAACTCTGCAAACGGCAAGCTGATGTTGGAGTTTATGTGCTCCCTTACAACGGCAAGTGGCGCATCAGCAGGAAACTGTTGCGTGGAAGAAGAGCCGTCGGGAAGTCGGAATTGGAGCCGCGTCTCGTTTTCCTTGGCGGCCATTTCTGCAGCTCTTTTGGCCTGCTGAGCAGCAAGGGCCTCGGCCTTTGCCTGTTCAGCCTGCCTCTCTGCTTCGCTTTTCTCGTTGGAAAATCGTGCAGCTCTATCGAGCCTGTATTTCGAAAATAGAGAAAATTCAAGCAAATGAGACACGAGACAAATGTCGAAAAATAAATCCAATCACTGAAACTTGCAGAACACATGGAAACTGGAATGAATTCATCTCTTCATTCCACAGGACATCCAAAAAGTGCGACAATTCAGGCCAACAGACATGTGTTAAAAGGGGGGGGGGGTAAACCCTACGCGTCAAACTCTTTTGTTTCTCTGCGGATTTTTTTTTTCTTTTTTTGAAATTTTGCAGGTGAAAAGAGCATAAGAAATGATGAAGATTGATATATTTACATGTTAATTTGTGTGCCTTACACTGGAATTACAGGCAAACATAGGCGCAAAAAAGGTCGCTGGCAAAAATGCATCTCCTCCTAAACCTCTGGCAGAATGAAGCCATATTTCACTCTGTGGAATAAAAATACCTCGCTTTTTGAAAAAAAAAAGAAAAAGAAATGCGAGAAAAATGCTAATGTTCGTGTCGTAAATGCAAGAAAACCTATGCGACTGAGTTTTGGATAATCGGCTCTATCACGAAAACTATTTAAGTTACAGAAAATCTGAAAAGAGTTTCAGAAATGGCAAAGTCTGGCTAAAACATGAAAAGAAAGAGAAAACACATTTGTCCACTTTTTTGCAAAAAACCATGGTTTACCCCCCCCCTTAAGGAAAATAAGCAGGTTGATTTCTGCCTCACTATTTCAAGACTGCATTTATGCCAAAAAGGCCAAAACGACGGAATGATTCACACATTGAATTCCGATCGTATAAAGCACCCGGCATGTACCTTCTTACATCACACTAGATAAAAGACCCGCAGCTAGCTGGATCAAATTTTGCAAGCAACCTGGTTCAAAATTTCAGGATTTATTCTGAGTCAAAATGTTACCGAGTTATTTTCAGGGGTCAAAATTTTACCAAATACAAGGAATAAATTTACCTAGACCTAGGTGTATTTGTAAAATCACTACCTAGCAGCCAAATCCCATCGTTTTACTTGAAATGGAAGCAGACGTTTGGAAATAAGATGAAATGGAAATGCGAGGTTTCACTCCCACTATGTGGAGCATCTTCTGGCCAACGTCGAGAAATGACACCCCAGCGTTTGCCTGAAGAAGGTCCACGAAGCTGCAACCAAACGTTGCATTTGCTCACATTTCAACAACTAACGAACGGATTTCCTGTTAGTAGTTTTACAATAATTACTATTTATGTTTCCTGGTATTTCTGTTCGTGGTGCACATGCTGGATATAATTTCATGTCTCAGTTAAAACTTGAAGATTTTGAAGCTGGGTGTGTGGATTTTTGTGGGTCAACCCCTCAATAAAGCACATAAAACTGTAAAAAATCAACAATTCTGCGCTCCCTGTATTTGACACTGGAATTTCTGATCTGAACTAATTTCGATGGTAAGAACCCATCAGTTGCGAGCACCACAAACAAACCTGTCCTGCTTTATCTGCTCCAAGAGCTTTGCCTTGTGTGCTTGCTCCTCGGCCTTCTCTCTCTTTCTTTCTGCAAGCCACTGTTGATGCTGCAAGTCCTCCTGATCCTGTTTCAACTGCTGAACGCTGCGGCCTGTCTTCCGACGCTCGATCTCACTCATCCGTTCTTTCTGCATAGGCAGGTGGGAATAAATAGAAAAGTCTGATCATGACAAAATAAATAACAAATCGATGATCAAAAATAGTTTAATGCACCATGCATTTTGGTTCTGTGATGTTTTTCAATTGAAAAAAAAAAAACAGTCAATTAATATCAATTTCAGAACCTTGTCCAGGCATCCATGACAATTTATTGCAGATTTTGTCTGGCACCATGATCTGTTATACAAACACTTCATAATTTCCTGAATAGAGTCCATTTTTAGATAAACAGTAGATTCAGAGACGACGTTTTGGCCCCTGGTCTGGAGTCTTTTTCGAGTCAGATGACAGTGTTCTCTGCCGCTGGTGTTGTGGCGCACCAGCGGCAGAGAACACTATGTTGTCAAAATCGAAAAAGATTCCAGATCAGGGGGGGGGGGCCAAATGTCGTCTCCAAATCTACTCTGTCGATCCGAAAATGTCCTCTATTCAGGTAATTAGACCTGCTGACAAGTTGCAGAATTGGGCATTTTTTCAAAAATCACCCAAAATAGACAATCTTGTTCTGAATAATTGCGTAACTCTAAGATTATTGTGATGAGATTATTGTGATAAGATTATTGTGATGTTATATTGTGTAACTATAACGATAAACACATCCGCGAAATAATATCAATTGCAGAGCCTTGTCCAGCACAACTTGCAGAATTCAGCAATGTTTTACATCCAAAATAACACGCAATGATTGTGTAACAAGTAGGGATGCCAGTGTAGGCAGGCAGGCGTTGCAACAGATGCCATTATCTACGTTTCCGAATTTGCATTCACGGTGACAGTTTCTAAGACAAGTCCACTAGTGGAGAAAACAAAGTTCCCCGATCAGAGACTTTTAATACTAAAGAGACAAACAGTTTCGCATTTTCCCCGACCACATCAATTCCAGTCTCATCCGAACTACTAAAGAACTCCCAGAGATGGCAGGACAGCCAGGTCGAAGCTCACCAAAAGGAAGAATGAGACCGTGAATTCAAGTTGCCACAATAGCTCAGTTGGGAGAGCGTGAGACTCATGATCCGTAGGATGAAAGTGATCGTGGGTTCGAATCCCACCGGGGGCATGAATTTTTCAGTTTCAATTGCCAGAGGTAGGTATTTAAGTTCCCCGAGAGATGGCAGCTCTCCAACGATATCACCCCGAGAGATGGCAGCTCTCCAACGGTATCACCCCGAGAGATGGCAGCTCTCCAACGGTATCACGCAAAAATACATGGGGGAGAGGAAAATGTCTGTCTCTTTAGTATATACGGTCACTGGACGTGATAAGTGGTTAACAAGCAGAGAGCAAGCAGCAAGTTGAAACTATCAATAGGCGCATCCAAGCAGTAGTTTGACTACAAGCAACAGGTGTTGAAGTTCGACAGGTTGTCAGGTTTGGTTAGCTTTAATGAAGAAATAGCAAAAAGAAACAGTAAATCACGTCCACAAATTGCACCTGTACACAGGTCTTTGGAACTATTTCCGCATTTTAACCCCTCCGTGCACAACCTAATTTGACATTTTAAATAAAGTTGTAGCCTGATGATCCTCTGGGCATGG
This sequence comes from Sinentomon sp. SZTP_YWyxl, assembly GCA_030068105.1. NCBI lineage: Eukaryota > Metazoa > Arthropoda > Protura > Sinentomata > Sinentomidae > Sinentomon > Sinentomon sp. SZTP_YWyxl. Next base: position 15,921 of record JASGXE010017759.1, read on the forward strand.
AAGAAACGTTTCTGATGGGAATCAAGCAGCCAATGCTCGCGTTGCCCCAATTGGTTCTTTGCCAACTGGAGTGACCACTGCACTTTGAAGGCAGCCATTTTATGATTTTTCAATCAATTTCACTTTTTTGTTGTGTTCCCCCACAGAAATGAAGAGGCTCAGAATCATGTCACATGTTTTCCCACAGGTCCAGTCAATCCTTCCATTCTGAGCAGTTTGCATCTTACCAAATATGAAAGCAAAGAGACATGTGCAAGATTTGAGCAACTTTCAACATGACAAGGGAAATCCACAAAAGAACAAAATGCACAGAAAGATTTCGAAAAAAAAACATTTTCGCCTGACCTCAAACTCTTCCTTTGCTTGCTGTTCTCTTTTCTTTTGCAGCAAAATCCTTGCCCTTTCTACCTTATCTTCCAATGACAGATTAGAATCATCCCCTGCAAAACAAAGGCCATGAAATGACCAGAGAGAGCAGGGAATTATAAACATAACACCAGCATGACACACAGTGCATTGCTAAATTAATAAAATTGTCCAGTTATTAAAAAATGCAAAGAAACTTGAAATAGGGCGATTGTTTATCGACTCTTTGGCAGAGACCATAGCATTTCCGCGACCTGGTAGGATGGGTTTCCTGTTCCGCTGGCGAAGATAATACAAAGATTCTGATTGACACACAACATGAGGAATGGTTGAAAAAAGGTGCAAAAATGCCTACCTACATGATAAAAAAAAAAAGCTATCGGAAATCAGGCCACTAAAGAATATTATAGAGGTGCAAAGTTCAAATCAAACCCATAATAGAAAGTAGGTAAGACATTTGCCTCTGCCTAGTATGGTGAGAGACATTTTCAGTTTTCATGGACTAAACAGATTGAAACTGCCTCTGGTGACACTTGCCCGTTGTCAAATCATCAGTGCCTCCAGGCTTCTCAACAACACTGGACGAAGATTCTGTGGCAGCTGGCTTCAAAGTACACACTCCATTGGAACAGACGTACTCGGTCGAACTGGAAGCAGCCTGGGCATTTTTTGAGCTCTCATCCTGGCTGTCTGCAACTTTTGGTGACTTAGCAGCAGGGGATGTGCTGGACTTTTCCTGCGGAAAGGAAACACAAATTTTATTATCCACAAATTTATCTGACAGGGCCATAATCACCAAACCATTTTGACAAATTGCAAATCGTGTTTCGGAGTTATCTAAATATATTTGTCCAAATTAAAATTGAATAAATCTCCCATTCAAAGAAATGGGAGGGAATTATCGAGGTGAGTAAAAGAATCAACGAAATGTGACGGAATTAGTGAGGTGAGCAAAAGCATCAAATAAATGCGAGGGAATTAGCGGTGCGAGTAAAAGCATCAAAGAAATGCAAGGGAATTAGCGAGGTGAGTAAAAGCATCAAATGGAATTAGCGAGGTGAGTAAAAGCATCAAAGAAATGCCAGGGAATTAGTGGTGCGAGAAAAAGCATCAAAGAAATGCAAGGGAATTAGCGAGGTGAGTAAAAGCATCAAAGAAATGCAAGGGTATTAGCGAGGTGAGTAAAAGCATCAAAGAAATGCAAGGGAATTAGCGAGGTGAGTAAAAGCATCAAATGGAATTAGCGAGGTGAGTAAAAGCATCAAAGAAATGCGAGGGAAGAAGCGGTGCGAGTAAAAGCATCAAAGAAATGCAAGGGAATTAGCGAGATGAGTAAAAGCATCAAAGAAATTCAAGGGAATTAGCGAGGTGAGTAAAAGCATCAAAGAAATGCAAGGGAATTAGCGAGGTGAGTAAAAGCATCAAATGGAATTAACGAGGTGAGTAAAAGCATCAAAGAAATGCCAGGGAATTAGCCAGGTGAGTAAAAGCATCAAAGAAATGCGAGGGAATCAGCGAGGTGAGTAAAAGCATCAAAGAAATGCGAGGGAATTAGCGAGGTGAGTAAAAGCATCAAAGAAATTCGAGGGAATTAGCCAGGTGAGTAAAAGCATCAAAGAAATGTAAGGGAATTGGTGAGGTGAGAAAAAGCATCACCCCCACTTCTTTTGTGACCTCAAACCTGCAAATGCCTACAAGTAAAAACATGTCATTGAATCCAGAAGTGTTGATTTTTGGTCTGGTAGATAGACACCTAGGTACAAGAAACTCTCCAAAATCAGTGTTTCGATGGTTTGTTTGAGCAAAAAAAACTCCTGTGCAGTTTCCAGAAAGGTATTCGAGATCTTCCAAAATATCCATTGTTCAAGGCAGTTTCTACATTTTCTGTTGCCAAATCCTGGCCTGCCTGGAGTCTATCCCTTTATGCAAAATGTTTACCCACCCAGTTGAAAACGTTTTGAAAAATCAGTCAAAATTCCTTGAATGACCAAGACAAAACCAAACCACAGTTCGAAGGCCACAAAGCGATCACATCCAGGCACTTACCAACCCACGAGGCTAACTGACCTGATGTTTTTTAAGGGCTGCAGATGCTTTTTCAGTGATATCCTTCACAGTAAGGGTGCCTTCGACAATAATTTCCAAGGGAGACCCATCTGATCCAATGCAAAAGAGGGATGGAACTGGAACAAATTGGTCTGTTTTTTAAAGACATAGACACGGTAGTCAAGGAAAAGTGTAGCATATTACTCAACATTCGGGCAACTGTCTGAACTGCAACATTATGATAGTGGCTTGCAAGCAAATGCTAAATCATGATGGAGGCCAAGCAGGTGCAGAAATGTGAGACTTTTTTAAATCTTCAACATTGCTTCCCAAGCTGGAAAGATGGATATTTTAATTTGCAGCGACGAATCCCCTGCACTGACATGACAGCTCTTCTCAAGTGATTGAAGGAGAAGAAGAAAGGGCACCTGTCTTTATCCCACAGTGACATTAAAAGCACCTGCGAATTCTATCAAGTGCCCCGCCGTTGCAGTTTAGATCGTTCCTGTCTCTTTGTTTATTTTGATCGTGGCATGGTAGACCAATAAGAATATTTTTGGTTGTCGATTATTTTCTTCTGATTAAATCTGATTCTAATGGATGTCTTCGTTAATTTTCAGATGCAGTTATGTTGTCGTCATCCGCTGCGCATCCTCACATTTTTATCCAGTGTCATTGTATGTGCTTTTTACAAAAATAAGTCATCTCTCATATGATGGGCATTCAAGCTTTTTGAAACACGGGCTAAGTCAAGTCATTCGCGAGGCACACTCCCATTATGATGGCTCTCTCAGACTGGATTTGTTCACTTTGATTTGCTTCAACAAATCGCTTGAGGACTGGAATGAGTTGGCCACACCTGAATTCCTTCTGCGGGAAAATAACAGAGAAAAATAAATGCTTATAGACATCCGAAATTAGAAACGATTTACATGGCTTACCAATCCATGCAGGCGACCCCGGTACCTACCTGCCAATCTGCGATTTCGTAATTTTTTTAATTTCACGAAAAAATTCCACGGACAGCTGGCTGAAAATGAAACAGCTCTCTATTGTTGCTGTTGTGTTTTCCGATTGGAAGATCCACAGACAACATCTGGATAAAAACCACCAAGATGTCCGTGTTTTCATGATGCCAAATCTGAAGAGTTGGTACATAGAATAGCTTTTTTGAATCGGGTATTTCATTTCAAATGTGGAAAGACAGCAACAGGGTCTCAAACTTTTTTTTCAAGCGTAACAAAATCAGGCTTGAAATTCCAACACCTTTTCTACAGGCCTGAGGTGGGTACTCATATCCTCTACAGACAAGCAGTCAAGTTCCAATGCATTCAAATCAAGTAAAAAGGATACAAATCTGTGCAAACTGGATGTAAGACTGGGTACTGCTGTCGATCTTTATGGCAACCACAGAAGGAGTCTCTAACACCTGCAACACCTCTGCTGTGTCAATACATTCTGATGCCTTCACAGAAGCATCATCTGCACCTGCAAAAATTACACGAGTCACAAAGATGAAGAAAGGCGAAAATACATACAAAAAACAGATTTAACACCAATTCGAAACTGAGAATGTGGGCACTCGATATAAAATGGCGGAGGTTGTTTAATTTTTCACTCCTTCTCAAAAAGTGTGTTACCTTTGGAGAATGGAAAAGGATGCTTGCCCCAAAAACTACCTATGTCTCCGTGACACCACTTGCAAACAGTTCAATGAAACCTTGGAGATGTCAAATCATTCCTGAAGTTCCGGTACATTTCAGACCAAAGGGCCAAGAGATTCACCAAAGGGCCAAGAAATCAAAAGGTGAATTATTCGCATGAGATGCATCCAGAAAGTTCGAGGAATTGTATTTTTCCAAGATCCGGGATGTCGTATGGGTTCGGTGAGCCATAGACCTTTAATTTGCATCCATCTAGAGTCCACCGGACTTTATTTCACCACTCCAACCCTCTAATATTTTGTTCTAGGGTTTCTAGAAAAGTGGTCTTTTTAAGCACTGCCTGCAAATGACAAGTTTTTCCACGGAATGGCAGCTGCTAGTTCATTTTGCAGTGGGAGTGATCGAGAGGGTTGCCTCTGCCCTGGGACCATTGGCTCACAATAATGAAACCAGGATTCCTCTTTTTTAGTGATTCCATCCACAGTGTACCAGAATTTGCTGCCAAACGTGTCAGCGTGGTTTGGCGATTGGCCCAATGCTTCTGCTTTTTTCTCCACATGAGCTTCAGAGGCCAAATGGTCACCAGCCTCACCAGGGTTTTTGGCCAGAGATGGTGAGGCTCTGTTGGGTTGTGAATGCAGACTTCGAAGGTCATCGGACTGCACATGAAGATTTTTTCACTCTCCCTTAGCTGCAGAGCTCGTTGGTGATTTCGGCAGACATACAGTGGTTGTGCTCCCGCAATCGAAAATGTCATGTACTGCAAACCTGATGGGGGATGGACAGAATAGTTGTCAATAGGCAGGTGGACCCATGTAGAATTACATAAAGGCACCTACAGAGTGTTCCAAAAGTCCCTTTCCACTGCTTACTGTTTGGTTTTTGCTTGTTACCTATGTTTGCAGGTTTGAGGAGAGAATGGCAGACACGAGCCAGTTCACGTTTCGATTTTGGCCTTTCCATCACGTGGGTGCATGAAATGGCACCCACGTGATGGAAAGACGTTAGAAGACATCCGCGTCCAGTTTTCGCAGAGATTCTAATCGCACGTCGGTCAAAACCCAGCCTATGGGCGTGGGAGTCGAAACTGTTTGAAACCGGGGACGTCAAGGACTCCCCGAGCTCAGGAAAACCATCCACGAGGGCCGAGACTTGCTAAGAAGCTGAAGCGTCGATAATGTGGTGTCGGGACCACAAAGGAACACATACTGATCACGAGCACCACCCTTAATAAAACGGAAAGGGACTTTTGGAACACCTGTACAAAATAATTAGGTATTTAACAGAGAAATGTGTAAAAGTGCCAAAGAGCACAACACACCTGTTACGAAGACAACGAATAAGGCGTTGGTTTGTCGACATGTTGTAACAGCTTCAGTGATTGATCCAGTGAACCATTTCATGTTTGCACTTCAGTCACTGTGAACGTGTTTGAAGATCTTCGGAAGTTGATCTCAATAACCAAACAACAAAGCAAGTTCAGCAAGAAAAGCCTGTTTTGTTGAGAGAGAAAAATAATAATTGTGTGCGCAGTCTTCAATGTTGCACACCCTGCATCCAGAAAAACAAATTTTGGGGTCAGCAACAAATCTGGTTCGGTGACTTTCATCATAAGCCACTTGAAGTGTGCCTCCTTTTGGGGTGGGGATGAAGCATGGGTTCTCGTGGGACCACATCAAAATGCCACATCAAAATACCATGAGTAGGTACCATACCAAAATTTTCTACGTGTATCCTAGGTACCTTGCTCAGTATAATACCTACCTCCGGCAGAAAATAGTTTTTACATTATACAGGGTGTCCCGAAAACATTTCTCCAAAATTCGTGGAGATGTTCCTGATGGCAAAACAAAGCGAAATTAATCAGTAAAAGGTTTCGATCCGGGCCTCCATTTCCATGTTATAGGTACCCCCCAAAAGTCCCCCAAAATGGACCCATTTGGGGTATTCTGGTTCTGGTTTCTGGTTTATTTAATTTATTTCCAGAAAACCGAAAAAAGCACAACAGGTAGGTAATTGTTATTCATGGGGGAGGTAAGATTTCATCGTAGAACTGTCAAATTTACAGGACAGATTCTACATATCGAGTAAAACATAAAATATTCAGTGACAAAATAACCTACGAGCCCCCATTTTCACGCAGTGCTCCTCCAAAAATCCAAAAAAGCCAAATTTGTGGTGGTCATGTTTTAACTGAGGTAGGTTCCTACCTACCTATTAAAAAAGTGGGTCGCCCGCCGCACAAAAGCCATTTTTCAAGGAGAGATGCACAGAAAGACGTAGAACAAAACTTGTTCAGTGAGAAAAGTTGCTTTGATGGCCCATTCCATGCAATTACCACTCAAAAACCGGTGAAAAGAGTCTCTTTTCCATGGTAACCATGGCACCCCCAACGGTTGGGGACGAACTAAAATGCGGACACGAACCAATGGGAAATATGACGATTCGCAAAACAAGCGAATCGATCCGAATCCAAAACTCTCGAATCCGAATCCAGCCAAAAATTTCGAATCCGAATCCTGCGAAATTCGTCGAATCCAAAATCCGCGAATCCGAATCCAGCTTTTGGATTCGGATTCGAGTACGAATCCGAATCCGGATTCGCACATCCCTAGCTGACTCAACTTGGATGGGAATCACTTGCTTTTAGAAGAGCATTGAGGTCTCTTGTAATCTTTCATTCGTTCTTGAATGGAATCGGTGGTTGGAAAAATAATTTTGTTGTTGTCAATCGGCAAACCAGTCTCAGGAAATCTGCGTTCGTCAAATTATTCAACCTTCGAAATCCCATGCACTTCTAAAAACATTGAACGCTATTCTCCTTTCGTTGGTGAAATGTTCCTTTGGAATAGTCTTAAGCCAGGCCTACCTAAAAATATCCTTTCTTTGTCAAAAGAAAAATTTAGTTCCACCATAAAGCCCTTCTTGGAACAATTATTCTCCAAGTCCAACCATGATGCACTGTAAGAAGCCACTTGGTGCACAAGTTGATTCATGAACCTTCTGCTGCACTTTCTTCGCATTTCCCGCTCCGGAGCTCTCGTGAGCTTTCGATCAAAGACCTTAGGTCATCAGAACAAAACCTTCTGCAAGTTTATAGACACAGATCAAAGTATGGCTATTGGCTGGCTTTCGATCTTTTCTTTGGGTGTGAGATTGTGGAATTCACTTTGTCCTGAATTAAGATCGACAACTACTTACTCACTATTCAAAAGAAATTTGAAGAAGAAAATGTTGGCAGAGCAGTTGTTCTATACTTTTCAAGGTGGTTCTCCCATTGTCTAGGCTCATCATGCTTAGGCAGATCTTCTTTTTTTTGCCATTTTTTTTAATTTTTTCTGTTGTCAGAGGCAAAAAAGTCGTATTTTGCGTTGTTCAAATTTTCTTACTCCCGCACTCAAACAACCCTGTCTGCTAAACTATGGGAGTCATCTGACTCCTCTGGTGAACCCAGGTTACTTGTGTTTGAAAAGCATGTCCATCCAAAAAAAAATCATTTAGGCCTAAAATGACACGTCCATTTAATGAATATTTCCTTTTTTTTATTTGTTTGGCACGATCACTATCACGTGGTGAATGCCTATTACCTTCCATCTAGGAAGTATCCATTGCAATTGTCAGATGACTTTACTGGACTTTGAATATTGTTGGATGTTGCTTTGCACATGCATGTCCGATGTCGTCGTGTCTTATGAGTGATGCGTATTAATTTTGCATCGTCAGTCAAATTATGAAATATCTCCAATTGGATATCCTGAGTTACTGGATGGAACGGGAATGGCATTCATCATGAGGTTGGTTGATCTCAATTCCATTTTTAAAACTCGTGCTGCATGCATTATTTGTTGATGGAAAAACATTAGCCTACCTGTTTTGTTTCGGCCTAGGGTAAAGTGGGGCAATAAGCACATAGGGGCAATAAGCAAGTACATTTGGCAAAGATCACATAAAGAATGACTGTGTGCTTATTATCTGCATGTAACCAAAATTGTTGGTAACATCATGTGTGGAAGGGTTTTGCGAAGGTTTCTCCATAACTAAAAACAGGGTCCTGCCCACAGTTGTCTTGTTAATAATGGCTTTTAGCACTTGCATTTAATAAATGTCAAAACACTCATATTTTCATTTTTACAGTTATCCCTGAAAATATGTGAAAACAGGCAGGGTTGTTTGTTTAAAACATTCTGTTTAAAACAATCTGTTTTAAACATGTTTTAAACCAGTGGTTCCCAACCTTTTCTGATGGCGGCGCACCTTTTTTGCAAAATTTGTTGCACGGCGCAGTGACCACCTGATATGCTCTGCAGTATGCAAAATCGACCAATATTGGCGCGATGTATCCCCCAATATCGGGGCGTTTTGCACAGATATTGAACATTGCCTTGCCGAACAATGATCCGTGATTTTGAAGCACTAAATTGTGCGAAAAAAAACGTTTTTGTACTTCGGAAAGCATGCGGCGAAATGCAAATCATCCAACATTGGCACAATATTTCGGAGAAATATCTGATGGGGGGAACTGTTGCGAAGTCCGCAAAAAGGTGAAATTTTCAGCCGCAAACCGTCGGCCACTGTTTTATCATGTACAAGCCATAATGACAAAAACTGCTCCAGCTGCTCCCTTTTTTATGCAGGGGAGATGCCGTTGAACCTGGTTGTGGGTGAGTTTCCAACCCAGATATAGCATCTGTGCGCAAGCTGCACATTTCTGTTAAAATAGCCCAAGGTCACCAGGGTCCCACTTACAAAAAACAGACGTCACCTTGATCTTCTCTTCCCATATGTTCATTGCACCTTTACATGGCCACCAGTCTGGCACTGCACCTCAAGACGGAATGACAAAAACTCCTCCCCTGCTGTCTCATTTTATATGCTGAAAGATGGTATTGACCTTGGTTGTGGGAGAGGTTTCCAACAAAGATTTTGCTCTGGTGCTCAAGCTCCACTTCTGTTTGCTAATAGCCCAAGGTCATCAGAGTCCCTCTTTCATAAAAGAGGCCTCACCTTGATCTTCTCTTCCCATAAGTTCTTTGCGCTTTTACATGGACACCAGTCCAGCACTGCACCTCGAGACCGAATGACAAAAACTCCTCCTGCTGCCCCTTTTTATATGCAGAGAGATGGTATTGACCTTGTTTGTGGGAGGAGTTTCCAACAAAGATGTGACATCTGTGCATAAACTCCACCCACTTCTCCAATTGAAATCCAAGGTCACCATCGTCCAACTTGCATATAAAAGACCTCACTTTAGATATTCACATCAGTTTGCACTCAGACTTTTGAGCTGTGAACATCGTGTCTCAGCTTTTTCGCGGCGCAGCAGTTTTGCGCTCGCGGCGCAGCACTGCGCCGCGGCGCACCGGTTGGGAACCACTGTTTTAAACAACCACGACTTGTTTAAAACATTTTGTTTAAAACAAAATTGTGTTTTAAACATGTTTAAAACAACCGCAAGTTGTTTGAAATGGTTTGTTTAAAACAATCTGCAAAATCAAAAAAATGCTTTTTGGCTTATTCACTCAATTTTCAACATTTTTCTGTCATTTTGTCATTGTTGCCTTTTTCAAGTCACCATTAGGGGTGTGCGAATCCACTCGAATCCGGAAATCTCGAATCCGAATCCCTTGAAAATACTCGAATCCGAATCCAACTCGAATCCTTGAGGTCAGCAAATTTTTATGTATTTTTACTCATGATTCAATCTCGCTAATATATACTTTCTTTTTTGGTCTATACTTGCCGGTTTGGTGAGGCGACCTTCCTTTTTAGGTGCTTTGAACACTCACTTTAAACATTTGACACTCTGTGAGAGCTGAATTGTTTCTTTGTTACCTTTCTGAATAATGGCACTTCAAACATGGAACACGTTGATTCTTGTCAATTATACGATGCCGAAGGAACGTCGTCTCTTCAAACCGGTGAGTTGATACCTTGAACAATCATTTCAATCCAACAACTGTTTACCCAAATACACTTTTTCGTTGATGTTTATGAAATTTTATGATGAAAATGAATGAAATTACGAATTGTACCATGATTGAAATTGAAATTGTTTTCTTTGAAAAGATTAAAAAACATGTAGAAAAAAAAAAAAAAAAAAAAAAAATTTCGAATCCGAATCCAAAAAAAAATCGAATCCGAATCCATTATGCTCGAATCCGAATTCGAATCCTCTGCAAAAGTTGATGATTCAAGCACTTTAAATTCAAAATATATCCATAATTTCCAGTTCAATGCCAGATTCTCTTGAAGTGATTCCATGCCACCTTAATCATCATCATCAGCCTTGCCATCATGAGCAGGCAGCCACACGACCACAGCCGGTGGCTCGGCTTGAACATTGTTACATACCTTGGGCTCTAAAGGAGATCAATGCCCAATAACTGTACAGTGTACCCCAATTCCGCTCTGCCTTCAACGGAAACGATTCGGAGCAGTTATAGGTATGGGGTCCGCGGCGCGGAATATGTCAACCCGTAGACGTTCCTGAGAGAGTCATGCTCTGCAGAGGGAAGGCATAGGTACTCGTATGTCTTGCGATTTGTGGCTTCTCGCAGTGCAACCTGCCCGGCCCTTGATGAACCTGCAGCTAGATGATCTTTTAACATGTGCAGTGTGATGCTGCACACGGTACCTGGTAGGTACCCCCTTAATGTCCTATCCGAAGAACGACATTTCTTTCACACCACAACAAACTGCTTTCTTGCCGCACGATCCTTGCCATTAGGGCCTAATGCCTGAGTGAAATCCGGCATGCTCCAGGATCGATCCCGGGTTCTTCGAATAACGAGATAGGTGTGTTCGGCGTTCGCCACCAGTCATAGTGACACGACAACCTTCCCGAAGAGTATGTATTTGATTTTTAGCTCTGCCTCTTATTTGGGTCATTTTTAAAAGACTGCCACAAGAACAGAATAAAAAACATTGTTTAGTTGCTCTATTTTGCTGTGGTCGAATCACAAATGTATGGACAAATATTCCATCTTCAAACATAGGTGGGTAGGCTTATACATAGGGCTTGTTGCCTTGAATCGTGTCGAATGAGTATCGGCATTACATCGGTAGGTACCTATTTGAATTCGACTTGCAGATACCTACCTACCTAAACGATTTCTTCTGAAGGCAGGGCCCAATTCTTCTATTTGAAAATCTTGTTCATGATGAAATTCTATTTCAATTTTTGCAAGCCAACGTAAATTGAATAAGAATGGAATCTACCTAATGGGGATGTGCACTGTGCAGAATCAGAATTGAAATGGACTGAGCTCGATTCCTGGAATCAGATTTTTGGGAATCGAAATCGAAGCATACGGAATCGACCCCAATCGTAGGTAGGTAATGGAGTTTTGGAATGGGTAGGTATCGAGATAGCACCAGAATCGCGAACTGGGATAGGCTACCTACCTACCCAGGTATGCCACCACCTCATAGGTAGATACATCGAAATTGAGTTTTTTGGAATCGAGTTGATCGCACACTCCTGCGGGAGTGAGAATCCCTTGCTGTGAAGTGTGAGGGGAAGGATCACTTTATCTTTCTCCCTCTCTCTTCTCCCTCCCTTTAACCCCCTCCCTCCCATTATCTCACACCCTCTCTGCCTCTAACTCTCTCTCCCCCTCCCTCCGTCTCAGCACCCCTCACTCTTTCTCTCCCTTCCTCCCTGACTTCCTCTCACTGCCTCCCACTAGGCACCTCCCTTCCTTTCTCTCCCTCCTCCCTTCGTCACTCACCGTCCCTCACTCTCTCCACCTCTTTCCCTCATCCTCCTTTTCTCCCCCTTTGTGCCCTCTCTCACTGTTTTTCCCTCTTCCTCACCCTCTCACGCCCTCCCGCCCCTTCTCTCCCCCTTGGACCAAGGCTTCGAAAAGGCGGAATGAGGCAAAAAAGGGGCAAAATGGAATGAGGCAAAAAAGGGGCAAAATGGAATGAGGCAGAAAGGGGTAAAATGGAATGGGGCAAAAAAGGGGCAAAATGGAATGAGGCAAAAAAGGGGCAAAATAGAATGAGGAAAAAATGAAATGTGAACAGAACTGATTTTCTGATATCTTTCACGCCTGTCGCATTGAAAAATGCCTTGCCTGACACAATTTTTTCATTTCTCCACTCTCCAGCCCTCCTGCTCTCCGGCCGGCCAGTGTTGCCAGATAGCGGGTTTTCCCACAAGATTCCGCTGGTTTTTGAGGTTCCTCGCGGGATAATTTTGACTTCCGCAGGTTACGGGATTTTCGCTGTTTCGCCATCATTTCCACGGTTTTTCCGCTGGTTTTGAGGCAGAAATTTTTTGAACACATTTTTTTTTTTTTATAATTTTAACTGCCCCCCTCAAAAACAGTTAGAGCGCACCAGTCAAAGCAAAGAGTCCCGAGATAGGTACCAAGCACAAAATGCAGGCAAACGAAAACTCACTCGACAAGAAGTCCAACTCAATCCGAGGACGATCAAGCAAGTAGGCTCCAGAGGCGCACGAGTGATGCTTGAAGAAACAAAGCACACGATGCTTGAACCAACAGTGGTCGTCGTCATTCAAAATGCACCATGATACTCAGACCAACAGTGGTCGTCGTCATTCAAAAATTCACAAGCACAAATTCAATTGGAATGTCCATTCAGAGGCGGTCAACACCAGCCAAACATCGTCAGTTCGTGAAATATATCATTGCATGATTGGAAAAAAAGAAAAAAAAAGAGAAATAAGATCTGGGCCCGAAAAACGACAAAAAAAACGAAGATATCCTTCCTACAAAAGGAAACTTAATGGGGAAAATGAAAGTATGTAGGTACCTACCTACCTCCCTACCTAATACCTACCTACCTACTTACCTAGGTAGGTACCTACCCAGTACCCACCTTGGTCAAGCCTAGCCTACCTATTTTTTTTTTTTTTTTTTTTTCTGTTTGTTTTAATTTTATTTTAATTTCAGTTTATCACAAACAGAAAAGAAAAAATAAAAGAAAAAGCACACAACAAAAATTCAGTTTTGATTTCAGATAACACAATTAGATACCTATCTGTATCTAATTGTGTTATCTACGGTGAGGTGATGTTAGCCAGCTTAAGCCTAACAGCTGTGGCAAAACGATCCTCAGAAAAGCCCATGAACTCGGAGGGAATCCTAAGTTTATTCCAGAGAAATATGTTGCGGTTGAGAAAGGAGAATCTATCAACATTTTTGCATAACACGGGGGGTGTAAATGACACTAATGCTCCGGCTAGGGCTGTGCGAATCGGCTTTCGAATCGAATCCTGCGAATCGAATCCCTAAGGTTCGAATCTCGAATCGAATCCGAATCAGTTGTCCAATTTCGAAGCGAATCGTCACGAATCGAATCCTTTTCTTCAAATCTCCAATCTCGATTCGAATCCCACCACATGTCTCGAATCGAATCTTTTCGAATCGAATCTGGCCAGATTCGCGATTTTCGAATCGAATCCTCGAATCGAATCACGATTCATGCAGTCCCACAGGATAGTAAACGTGAATTTTATTGTAGGCATTGCTCAGTGACACTTGTAAGCACTATTTGGTTCCATGTTGTGGCACGCCTACGGGACTGTGGATCAATTTGGAAATTTTGAAAGATTCGATATTCGATTCGAATATTTTTCGAATCATCGCAAAATCCCGAATCGAATCATTTCGAATCGAATCCTTTACCTCGAATCTCGAATCCTGGTTCGAATCTTGCCATATTTTTCGAATCGCATCTTTTCGAATCGAATCTGGCAAGATTTGCAATTTTCGAATCGAATCCTCGAATCGAATCAAGATTCGCCCAGCCCTAGCTCCGGCTCTTGTACAAGCAGTATTGGGTGAAAGGACCCCTGAGAGGTCACTCCAACCACCATCCCGAAGGAAGCACCTCCTGAACATTAAAATACCATGAATCTGTCTACGCGTGGCAAGGGTTTCCCAACCAAGCTCCCTCCCAAGGAGCGAAACGCTGGAATTGAAAGAGAAATCACCAGAAACAAACCGAATCGCCCTTGTGTGAACTGCCTCGATGGCATCGATATTGCACTGTTGATGAGGGTCCCATGTTGTGGAAGAATACTCAAGCACGGAACGGACAGTAGAAAAATAAAGTATCGATTTGATCTTTTTGGAAGCATGGGCATAGTGCCTAATTAGGAACTTCAATTGATTCGAGGCACGTTTGACGATGTGATTGATGTGTGATCCCCAGTTAAGTGACGAGTTGAAATGCACACCGAGGTACTTAATTTCGTGAGGACGTGCCAGAATTACCGAGGTGAAAGACATTACGGATGTCTTCGAAACATTAATACTCATGCTATTCACTGTACACCATGCCAAGATACTGTCAAGGTCACTTTGCAGAGCAGTGGAGTCGTTTTTGACTTGTGACCCTATAAAGGACGATGTCTCTGCGAACAACCTCACATTTGAGGTGATATTCTCAGACAAATCATTTACATAAATAAAAATAACATTGGTCCACAAACGGAGCCTTGGGGTATGCCGCTGGTCAGAGGGTGGGGTTCGGATAGGTCACCGCATACAAGCACTTGGAAATCTCTATCAGATATGAAGTTAGCAATCCACAGGTAAAGGTTCTCGGGTATCTGCAGACAGGCAAGCTTGGATAAAAGAGTAGGGATGGCAACTTTGTCAAAAGCTTTCACCAAGTCAATGAAAATAGCATCTGTGATGCAGGACTCAGCAAGAGCAGTAGAGATGTCATACACGAAGCTTGTCAGCTGTGATTCACACGGGAATTTGGTACGAAAACCATGCTGGCGGTGAGAGAAGAAATGTTTGCTCTCAAGAAGTCTATACAAGTATCCAGCAACAATTTTCTCCATGAGTTTGGCCGAGGAACTGATAAGGCTTATGGGTCGAAATGACAGAGTCGTGACCGTGAGAGCGTGACCTCCTTTTGGCAGGGAGGGGTTTGACAATGCTTCGCTTCCAATCCGAAGGGACGACATTTTGAGCAAGGGACACCGAGAAGAGCACATAAAGGAAATTTTTGATGACATCACAGTGATTTTTAAAAAATGCCATGGGAATGGAGTCGATTATGGAAAATGTGGAATTCTTGGAGGACTTGATTGCTCTTTCAATAGCTTCAATTGAGATAAGATCTGCATCCCGCAGAAATGCAAAAGTTGGGTTTTGAGAGACAGAGGTCGATGAAGAAGGGTTCAGGAAGCTTCGTAGGGCCAAAGCAAATGTGGTACTGGGCTTTGGATTAACCAACCGGCCGTCAGGGGGTCTACATTGAGAAACTATGAACATGAGGCTTTACTTGACGTTTTACTGTTGTGGAATTTCCAGAACTGCTTGGTGGAAATCATGTTATCAACAGCAAGTCTCTGTACAAAATCAGCTTCCATGGAACGCAACTTGGATTGATAAACTCTGAGGGATGCGGTGTAATGCGGAAAGAAGTTCTGTTCTCTCCTTCTGTTCTCGTAAGTTCTGTTTTCTTTTTTTTCACTTTTGTGTATTTTTTGAGATTGTGAATGGGTATGCATGAGGAGATGAGTGTTAGATGGTTGCTAATGCTCAAGGTTGGTTCTTGCCGGGCTGTATGTGTGTGCGTCTGCTTGTGTGTCTGAAATGATTGCTATATGACTAGGCCCCGTCCACATTCCGATGATCTCTTTGCGGTCCTTTCCCATCCTTTTCCCTTTACCCCTCCTTTCGTTTCGATAATGCAGCCGACGGTCGCGTTTCCTTCCCATCCCTTTCCTCTCCCTTCCCTGGTATATGATGAACCTCTGCTGTTCACAATTGATGATTGCCTTTATGGCATGAAAGCCTGTAGAACAGCGTGAATCTGATACTGATACTGATACTGAAAGAAGTCTTGGTTTGAGGAACAATCACGAAAGAGATTCAAAAGCCGAAGGCACATCTGACGAAGATCGTGGTTAAACCAGGGAGGGAAAGACAAACTCCCAACTTTGACTGAGTGACGCTTTGGGATGAGATGGTCAACAGCAAAGGAACATACCATCCTAAATTCGGTCCAAAGTTGGTCGATAGCAGGATCCAGGTCACAGAAGTCAAGGAGAGCCAAGTTGAGATAACGGTCAACAGCAGTCTTGTCATACTTGTCAAACTGGTATGTGTAACCGGGGGGGATCAGTGTGAAATGTAGGGAGTGGAGGAGGGGAACAGCAATCAACTAGGAAGATGGCACTGATCATTAAATGATCACTCAGACCAATGATGGGTTTTGATGATTTTAGGCACGATTGAGGACAGTGGAAGATGAGATCAGATAGAAGCTATCTCCTTTGAGTTTAAATTCCAGGCACAGTCAAATTTTTCAAAAACAATTACCTTACTTGGGCTCTATCGGTCTCCTTCAGTATCCTGCCCCCTTCTTTTAGATTTTCTAGAGGAATTCATCTGGAACTGTACACAAAAGGGCCTTGGCATGATCCTCATTGGTGATATGAATATCGATGTTAGCTCTAATTCTTTATATAGTTTGCGTTATACATCGCGCTATTAAAAACATACAATATTACACAAGTTATATCTGAACCAACCAGAGTTACAAACCTTTCCCGCACTATTATTGATCACATTTCAATCAGTAATTCATTATCTTCATTATCTGTGGCACTATTTGTCCAGACTTGTCCGATCATTATGCAGTTTTAGGGGTGTGCGAATCCTGGATTCGAAAATTTTGGATTCGAAATTCGAATCCGGATTCGAGTTGGATTCGGATTCGAGGTTGTCAGGATTCGACAGGATTCGGATTCGAGCAACTCAGGATTCGGATTCGACAAAAGGATTCGAAAATCGGTTCGAATCCAAGAAATTTTTTGGAATTTTAAAACACTGAACAGAAAAAAACCACTGCCGCGCTTTGCAAAAAAAAAAAAAAAAAAAAAAAATTGCGGCCGCGATCGCGTTTTCCCGTTTTGGAAAACAAAAGAATGCGCCGTCAGCCATATTAGAACTTCAAAATGGCATCAGCCGCCGTCTCCGGTTTGTGACGTGTGTGCGTCCGCGATCTTTTCTTGGTGTTTTGTTGTGAAATCTGTGGTCTGTTTCGTTGTTGGGTAACTTTTTGCAGCACATTCAAGAAAACAGCCAGGAAAGAGTTGGGTAGATGTGGTATTCAAGGACAACGAAAACTGCAACTTTATAAACTTGGTCACTGTGCAACCTGTTCTTTTTTTTTTTTTTTTTTTTTTTTTTTTTTTTTTTTTTTTTTACTGCCGGCGCAACCGCAAATCCGATGAATCGGAGTAACCGCGCCGTGAAAATAAAAAGAACAGTCCCCCAAGTGGGAGAAGTCGGGCCGATATTCCACATTGCATTCCAGATTTGAAAAACCGAGTTGGTTTTTGGGTGTGGGTGCAATGGGGAGAATGATTGAAGGAGGTGCAAAAATGGTACGGCAACAAGGCAAGAAGAAAAAAAAAAAAAAAAAACCGTAGGTAACAAAAACATACCATCTCAGCACGTGGTCGTTTTCATTAAGAATCTCCATCCAGTGGTTCGTCACAGTTGTCAAATTGCACAAAAAGTGACATCATGGTCACCAAAACAAAAACACATGTCCAAACATGATAAGTCACAAAATCAGTCATAAAATTCAAATTGATTCGATTCGTGCAAGAATG
>JASGXE010017760.1:0-32518 GCA_030068105.1 Sinentomon sp. SZTP_YWyxl
GGCGCCTTCTTGAATTCGTCCAGATGAGCTTGTGAATAGAGACGACGTTTGTGAGCAGACCTGCATTTGACCCTCAAGGATGAGACTTTCTTGGAATTGTACCAGGGCGGAATGTTGGAATCCTTTATAACCTTGTGGGGCACGAAAAGGTCAAGGGCCGTCGAAAAGGTCGAGCGGGTTTGACTCCAAAGCTGATCAACATTCAATGCAGCCGACTTTTGGGCAATCAAACAGAACTCCCGACGAAGATACGATTTCAACTCAGACACGTTGGCTCTGCAAAAGCGCCAAATTTTGCGGCAAGCTTTGACCGCTGTCTGAGTGGACAGGCGGAATCTGGACAAAACAATGTGATGGTCACTGATGCCGTCGACGATTTCAGTTTCAATTGCGCACTCAAGTAAATTCGTGAAGACCAAATCGAGGATGTTGGCTGAAAGAGGCGGTGATTCGGGGTGGATGAACGAACGAGTTGTCAAAACCAAGGGATACAAAGTCTGAAACTTTACGGTGACCGAGACTAGCGGTTTCCTGGTTTGAAATGATGGGGCCGTCCCAGTTAATATAAGGAAGGTTAAAGTCGCCTCCGACGATACCGCAAATCCGAGTAACCGCGCCGTGAAAATAAAAAGAACAGTCCCCCAAATGGGAGAAGTCGGGCCGATATTCCACATTGCATCCCAGATTTGAAAAACCGAGTTGGTTTTTGGGTGTGGGTGCAATGGGGAGAATGATTGAAGGAGGTGCAAAAATGGTACGGCAACAAGGCGAGAAAAAAAAAACCGTGACAAAAACCGTAACAAAAACATACCATCTCAGCACGTCGTCGTTTTCATAAATAGAAATCTCCATCCAGTGGTTCGTCACAGTTGTCAAATTGCACAAAAAGTGACATCATGGTCACCAAAACAAAATCTCATGTCCAAACATGATAAGTCACGTAAATTCAGTCATAAAATTCAATTGATTCGATTCGTGCAAGAATGGAAAGAAAAAATTACCAATTAGGCAAACTGAACTTTTGCGTTCACTACCTACCTATGGGTCTGTATTCTACCTATGTGCCAAATTTAAACATGATTGCAAGCTACCTAGGTATCTACTATTTTTCTCTTTTTTCGCCTGCCCCGATCATACTCACAAAAAAGCCTCAAGATGTTGACTGTATTGAAAAATGAATGGGCTTTCTTCCAGTCAAACAAGGTTAACCTGCAAGCAACTCCACCGATGATGCATCAGAGCGAACCTGGGAGTTCTCGCGCCGCAGCGGTAAGTAGACCATCCCAGTCCAACTCATCCTCCCCCTATTATAGACGGCGGTCCAACCCGCCCGTCACGCTGTGTATTGAACGTCCGGACATCACGCTGTTGCACCGTCTGGCATGCCGATTTCGGGAATGGATGTGACTTACTAATATTGCTCTCTATTGAAAAGTTCTGGGCAGATTTGAATGATTTTGATGTTCAATGAAAGCTAATAAAATGCAGATTTCAATTTCGTAAAGAAATTCCACTATTTCAGCAAAAACGAAACGACAAACGTTCTTGGAAAGCAAAGCCTGTTTCCAAAACGCCAAAATTTTCAGTGCGTTATTTTTCCGAATCGACTGCAGCGCAAAATGTTCCGTTGCAACATGGGTTCAACTTGCTGCAAAGTTGTGCACAAATACCTGGCCTACATTTTGACATCAAAATCATCGAAATCTGATGCCATTTGACCCAACATTTCTCCTTCCAAAACAGCTACCATTTTCAATCACCATCACACATTGCTGTTGAACGACGCCAAGCGGAGGGTAGTGAAGCTGCTGCACTTTTGGGATTTAGTTGGCCTTGGATTTGACAAAGAAGCGACAGATTTAACTGTTTCTAAATATGCAAATACCTGGCCTACATTTTGACACCAAAATCATCGAAATCTGAGGCCATTTGACCCAACATTTCTCCTTCCAAAACAGCTACCATTTTCAATCACCATCACACATTGCTGTTGAACGACGCCAAGCGGAGCGAAGTGAAGCTGCTGCACTTTTGGGGTTTAGTTGGCCTTGGGTTTGACAAGGAAGCGACAGATTTAACTGTTTCTAAATATGCTGCGAGGCCTGAGTCATTTAAAAACATCCATTTTTAGTCTTTCTGGAGCATGCCGTTTCGAACCCGTTTTTTAACTTTACCATATCAACAACAACATTTGGTGGACCCAATTTTGCGCACGTTTTGTTGACCTCACAGGCGGACGCCAAGCACGGGTTTGATAAAAAATTTTCGTTCTGTTGTCAAACGATGAACTTCATTTGGTGGTGTGGTTTGTTGGAATTTGGTGGTGCGGGCAGTTAGAAAGCACATTGCAAACCAAAGGAACGTCATCGGCTTTCTGCGGCCTGAAAAATGAAGTGCCAATGCATGGCAGGAAGCAGTCTCGCTCTGTAACAACATGCTTCTCAATCATACACGAAATGCTATCAATATGCCATCCCTCAAATCGATCTTGCGAAATGTGACGTGATCTCTCAAAATCTTCGATGGGACATCCAAAAAATAACAGATTTGTAGAAAGGTTCTCCTTTGACGTGTATATTTTAGGGGTGTTTTTTTATTTTTCAAGGGTGTTAGGTTTGCATGGTCAGCATTTGGCTACAGCATTTGGCTACCCAGTAAGTGCCCTTTTAATGATTATGGCATGGCCCCATAAATTTAGGCCGCACAGCTCCTGCAAAATATTGTGGCCTTATCACTGTTTTTAGACTTTTTATCCCATTCGTCCACCATGCCTACCCCAGAGAACGAGTTTTTGAGCAATATTTCGAATTGCTCATGTCAGGAAATCAGGAACATAAAGACCTGCCCATACGCCCCATGCAAAACCCTTGGTCCCCCAATACACCTCTCCTCGATGTTTAGCTATCGGTACGTCCCGGTCGCTAATTTCTAAATTCCAAACAAATCCCCAGAATTTCGACATCGGATCGACCAGAATATTAATGACGCAATTATAAAAACAGTTTCATGAATACACCTTTCCGAAGCGATTTCCTGCAGCGGCCTCTGTGACTGAGTGGTCTAGACAGCCTGCTGCCGCTGTGGAGGTGCCCGCGTCCCCTCTCGGAAATATCAATTCTCACTTGGAGCCCCGTCTGCCATCTAAAGTCGCGGCAGGGTTTGTAAACTTGCGTCCAGGTCATGGATTGTTGCCTTTTCCGTTTTTTCGTACCTGCGAGAGCAGACATTACAGTCTGTCCAGGCCATAAGTTGAGCTCTATCTAACCTTTTTCTCGCGTAGTCGAAGATCAGGGATCTCCGAAATGCCACCACGGTGTTTTCTTTTCGAAGGGTTCAAAGGGTTCATTTGTTCAAAGGGCTCAAAGGGTTCATTTGTATTTGAAGCAATTTAAAATTATTGCAGTTTCACTGTTGCCACGGAAACCTTCAACGCAGTTGCAACACGTTCCACAACTTTTGACGGTTTATCTAACGGAGCACCGCTATTTTCTCTGTAAAAATACTCACTCAGGTTCAAAACCGATTCACGAAGTCCAGAAGGTAACGCGTAACCCTTGCCCGTTCGTATCCCGACTCGCACAAAAACAAATCAAGAACTTGACAGCCTCAAGAAATGAAGAGCATTGCTTGCAAGAAATTCACCCCGTCAATATCAGAAACCGGGTTGGAGCAGATACAGCAGAGACATAAGAATACGGTTGGAGTGCCCTGACTCTTTCACGTGACCAGAACAATCAGAATGCAGGTATATTGAAATCTGAGGTCAACCGCGGTCAGAGCTCAACCATGGTGTGTAAAATACACACCATGGCTCAATTTAGACCGGACAGACTTTAAAATGGGGTCTTTAATTTCGGCATACTCAAAGTTTTCCAAAAAGTCAATAATCACAATTTTGCATGCAGATATCCCACCATTAATTCGGCCATGCCTTTTGACAATTATGCACTGAACTTGAATAGAAAACTGACGGAAGAAAAAACAATTCGACGCTCATTCTACCAGCACCACCCAAACAGTGGGTTTCTCGGTTTATTTGTGTGAAACAGGCATATTATTGCTCGCCTCGCCCTCGCCGGCAATTGCCGGCGCAGCCGGCTAGTCAGCATAATCAACAGAGCTACCTACTTGCGATCCGACATTAATCACAGTTGAGATGTTCATTGCAGCCCAAGAAACAAACGAGCACCTTTCTATGGGTGAGGAGGGGATTTCTGATAGGTAATACAAAACTCAGATGGGCAGCCTGGATCTAGTGCGTACCACAATGCAAAAATAGGCCACTGTCTTCATTTATTTTCGTAGGTACCTACCATGAGGAACAAGGAAGGCAGGTACCTCTATAATCAAAATACAAACACAAAAAGTTGGTTCGAGAAGATAAATTTAAAAAAAAAAAAAATAAATAAATAAAAAATTTGCAAATACACCAACAATAAAAATAAATACCGACATGAATACCTTATTGAAACAAATTTTCAAGAAAAATAAAAATAAACAAGTAGACATGAAAAACCTAGGGGCTCAAAAAAAAGAAAAATAAATAATACATCAAAGTAAGTCCAGGGAAACAATCATAGCAGAAAAGTACCGACATCCCCATCTGTTCGAATATCGATCATGAGCATGGTGAAGACCTTACAAGTAGCTGCCTGACATGATCACGAAAAGCGGGACCCTTCATTGCAAGGCAGTCTGGAGTAAGATTTAGACTATTCCATAGGAAAATAGAGCTAACAAAGAAACTGTGTCTGTCCAGGTTACCGAATGTGCAAGGGATTTTCAATGAAAGATTTTTACATTTTCTTGTGGAGCCGGTGTTTAGACTTGGATGCAAACACGTTTCTGCCCACCCACTTCTCTCAAGGATGCAATTTCTGAGAATCTCAAGAGCATGCAACCTCCTCCTGAGCTCAAGGGATTCCCAACCCAATTCCCAAAGAAGTCCACTCACACTTACAACTGGGTAATGGCCAATGATTCCGCACACAAACCTCGCCGCTCTTCTCTGTACAGCCTCTACTTTCTCGATTTGACATGAAAGATGAGGATTCCATGTAGTTGAATACTCAAGCAAGGACCTAACAGTGGAAAAGTACAGAATAGTCTTTACACGTCTGGATGCTGAAGAGTAATTTCTGATGAGAAATTTTAATTGCACTGAAGCCCGTTTGACAATGCTGCAGATATATGGGCCCCAATCCAGTTTCCTGTTGAAGGTCAATCCCAAATATTTCACCGAATCTGGTCTTGGGAGAACAGTGTCACCAGAAGTATAATCACAAAGGGTGACCCTATTAGAGCGGTGGAAAGAAATTACATTTGATTTTGATGTGTTTATTTCCATGAGGTTTGATTTGCACCAATCAGTCACAGTATCCATCCAGATAACCATGTTGTTAAACGACTGAACACTGTTAAAGCTTCTTATCTCAGTGGAGATGCTTTCGAAAATGGCATAGGAATTGACAGAGGGAGGGCGATATGCTGAGATGACCATAACCTTTTTCCTATTGTCTATGACCAGTTCGCAGGAGACTAGCTCGCAGGTGTCGTGAACTGATTCATTGCAGAAGGAAAGACCTTTACGGATGCAGATAAAAACACCACCGCCCATGGATATTCGGTCACGCCTCACAACTTCGTAGCCTTCGGGGAAACAAGAACTGCTGGGAATGGAAGGGGCAAGCCATGACTCACTCCCCAAGATAACGTCCGGGTTGTGCAATTCAACAATTGAATGAAATTCGTGGGTTTTGTTTAATAAACTGAATAAACTGCGGCAGTTAATAACAAGAAATGCAAATTCGCCCTGATTCCGCACTTCGTATCCTTGACTTCTCAACGATTGCCGTTCGGCCTTGCGAGGGCGCATTGTAAAGTGACACCAAAATTCATCGAATTTCCTTCACTCTAGGGTGTTCTATGAAGAAATCTATGTGTGAAAGCGTGAATGGTCATTTTGCTGCTTTTGACTCTGAACGTTTTTGACTTTGAAAAGCCAACTGGCGAAGGTCATCCATGAGATGTTGGTGGAAGTTTACAGGGATGCTGCCCCATCATATGCAACAGTCAAAGCATGCGTGATGTGGGCAGGAAAGCCTCGATGACGATCCACGTGATCAATGACCTGCAACATCATGTTCAGTGGAAATGATTGATCGGGTGCAGAAGCCAGTGCTGGATGATCGAAGAGTCACATTCAGAACAATTCAGGAGACCCTTCTCATCAGTCTTTGATCAGTTGTCATCTTGATGACACCTTGCTCATGCAGTGAGATGGAAACAACTGATCGAAGACTGATGAGAAGGGTCTCCTGAATTGTTCTGAATGTGACTCTTCGATCATCCAGCACTGGCTTCTGCACCCGATCAATCATTTCCTCTGAACATGATGTTGCAGGTCATTGATCACGTGGATCGTCCTCGAGGCTTTCCTGCCCACATCACGCATGCTTTGACTGTTGAATATGATGGGGCAGCATCCCTGTAAACTTCCACCAACATCTCATGGATGACCTTCGCCAGTTGGCTTTTCAAAGTCAAAAACTTTCAGAGTCAAAAGCAGCAAAATGACCATTCACACTTTCACACATAGATTTCTTCATAGAACACCCAAGAATGAAGGAAATTCGATGAAATTTTGTGTACCGTCCAAAAACATATCACGTATTATTCATAGAAAAATTCAGCAAAATCCGTCAATGTTCACTTTGCAAAGCCAGTTGGAAGTTGAACAACCTGCGTAGTTTTGGTTGAAAATCGGATAAAATTGCACTTATCCTGATTTACAACCATCGATGAATGCGAGCACCAGTTCATCACGTTACGTAGATTATTTTGTAAAATTGCACAATCATCAAGACTCATTGTGCGACTCATACGTGCGTATAAATAATGCAGTCGTCAGCAAACAAACGAATATATTTGACTGGACGTGCCATATCAAGTCATCTACATGATTTATGAAAAGCAATGGACCCAGGATGCTTTCTTGGTCCACCCCGGAAGTGACCGGCAAAGGATCAGAATAGTGGTTGCCCACCCTAACCGATTATGGAAGAGCTTGGAATAGTCAACCCCTCGATCTTTCTTTGCCCAAGCGCGGAGTCAGGGAGAGACTCAATCTCACACAGCCACGAGAGACCCTGAAAGGCACTCTGTGGGACGCTGGTGCGAGTAAGTGTTGCCATGCATACGTCCCGCCAGAGGGAAATGGGCCCATGACCCCGTATGGCCTCTGAAATTTCATTTTGTTTGTTGTTTACGAGAAAAAAGCACCGGATCGCTTGTTTTCGAAACCTACCGAAATCAAATGTGCACTGACCTCATTTTTTTATTGCAGACGCTCTTCAAGCACGTTTGATCAAAGGCAGACTCTAAAGCGAAATTCGGCAGCTGCATCTGTGGTCTAGTGGTCAAGGACTGTTAATCCGACGCATGGTGATCGATTCCAGTTGGCGTCAGATTTTTTTTTCAGATTTTTGCGGCTGGGGGATTTTTTTTTGCATTTTTGTTGCTGTGGGGACACCATCAGGCGATGGGCGGATACCCAGAGTGGGTCAAGGTGGGGTTGGAAAGGTTAGGTCAGGTTGAAATAGCTTTAAAAGTTTTCGTTTGTGGTGCATAAATGAGGTTTTTGTTGCAATGACGTCAGTGCAACCTGCGATTTCGGTAGGTTTCGAAAATACGCCACCGGATCCCTCTATTTTTCTGTTGTGAAGACGACAATGCAGCACTTCCACACCTAATATGTTAGTTGTGTTCTTTAATTCCGACCTTTTGCTACTAATCTGCTTATTTATTTGAAATCGATCCCATCGGGAGGACTGATGCTAATGCTTTGCTCTTCGGCTATCTTTGTTCTCAAAAGCCCCTTGCAAGCCTGATGTGAGAAGGATTTGGCGCTCTGAATTTCGGATTTTCGTGATGAAATTATGGAAGGCATGGATGGCGTTAATACAAAGAAAAAACAAACACAATAAAAAAATATGTGGTTGCAAAAAAGACGATCGGAAAACCTTCGCCATTTTTTTTTCTTTTCATCAACTCTTTGACTTTTCATGAAAAACAATCGGCTTTTATCAAATTTTTTGAACAGACAATTGCTTTCAAGTAATTTTCTTGAAGAAAAAATTCGACACCTGAAATTTTGCATTTATTTTGGCCAAGATGGCAAGATGTTGGCCCATAACGTCCAATAAGTTTCCAGAAATGTTGCCGACGGTTGGCGGACCGACGTTGCTGTACCACCTGCTTCAACCTGCCTGTTCTGTCATCTCTCCGGAGTTCTTCAGTGATTCGATAAAGGAACAGAATCGATGTGGTCGGGAAAATTACGCGATCTATGTTTGACTCTTTTTGGAATGTTCACCGAGGAGCGCCTCGCTGATGCATATTTGTTTCGTGTCCGGAAAAAATGCGGAAATCGTGGAATTTGCAGCGGGCTGAGACTACAGGGCGATTCTAAACCCCCAAACCTCCAAACCAAGCCACCCCCAATCTGATCCACACAGCCACTTGTGGTTCCTCGAAATTCGCTTGTTCTGCGAACCGCCATCTCTCCCATTTGGTCCGCGTCCGCATTTTACCCTTTTTTCCCCAATTCACTTCTGCGGTCAGCGAACTTGTCAAACATACCGGATTTCCCAACCTGTTGTCCTTACATCATTAGCAATTTTCTGAACAATCACGCACTTCAGTTGATCGGAAACTTAACTAAAGCTTACTGAACGTCATCAATTATGGGATTTTGCCTTGCCAGTTGCTATCACTTACTGTACACCAGGCTATCATATACGAGTACACCAGGCTATCATATGACTGTATATTATTGTTGATGTGAACTATTGTTTCACTTTGTTGTCCTTATGATTCTAAATTGCATTTAATTTTTTCTGCCATCATTTTTTGCCATTTGGCATGTTTGCCACCGCTTCGCAACTCTTTCTTAGGTCGCGGTTAGGTCAGGTTTGGTTTGGTTCGGTTCGGTTTTGTCGCAACTGAAACTGAAACGCATAATTTTTTTTCCAATCCACTTCTGCGGACAGTGGGATCGCAACAGCCAATTCCGTCGTCTGAATTGTGACGTCATCAATTTTGGCATTTTTGCCTTGCCACCGCTTTTTGCCATTTGGCATGTTTGCCACCGCTTCGCAACTTTTTCTGGGGTCGGCGGTAGGTTAGGTTAGGTTAGGGTTTTGTTAAGTTGGGTTTTGAAAATCGGATGTTGAAATTGGCTGGAATTCCCATCAACCAATCAGAGACGCGCATGCGGAAGTGGATTGGGAAAAAATGTGCAACTGAAACTGCGGTGTGTGGTTTTCGCAGCAAATCCCGTCGCGTCGTCTGAAATTATGTGACGTCATCAATTTTGGCATTTTTGACTTGCCACAGCTTTTTGCCATTTGGCATGTTTACCAACGCTTTGCAACACAATTTTCGGTCGCAAACAGATGATTGTGAAGAACAACACACCCGTCACTCGCTTCGTTCAGGCAAGGGCGAATTCAATTGTTCAAATTCCCAATTTTTCCCAAAGAAAGTTGATGGGCTCCCCATCTATCTACTTTCTTTGATTTTACAGCCGCCTGCCAACACCAGTGTGACCAGATCGCAAGAAATTTCCCTTTTTGAAGGAAAAATTGGTCAAAAACGGGTGTGAGGGAAAAATAAGGGGAGTTTACTTTCGAGGGAATTTTCGGGGAAATTTTCTTTTCTGCTGGGCAATTTTTCAAAATACAGGGGAAAATTAACGACGAGTGAATTTTTTTTCGTTTTGGCCAGAAATTTCGTTTTGAACAGACATTTTTTTTATCAAATTTCGCACACACAAAAATGCAAATGGTTTCTGGAAAACTTGGTTTTCGAAAAATCTGGCAACCTCGCCATTCTGGCTCAAGACTCAAGACTCAAGACTCAAGTAAGGTTTACGCCTTCTTTTCGGCAGACCTTAAGAAGAAGAAAAAAAAAACCGACAGAAATGATAAAAAAACAAAAACAAAACAACAAGAACTTCCCTTCTACCCAAACAGAACAAAAAGAACAACTTCCCTTCTACCAAATCAGTCACTTCCAAGGGAACGATCCAGCCTCCTCCATTCCACCTGGTCAGTCCACACACACACTGCAGTGATGTCACAAATCCTTCATCATTGGCTCAGCGTCAGATCAATCATCCTTTGGGCTAGGTTATCGTCATTACCTACACCTCCTTCGTCCTTCATTCCGTGACATCTCCCGAGTTCATCAGACATCCGTTACAACAGTTCATCCAACTGCTCACCTTGACATCCGTTTATTATCTAAAACAGGAGAAAAAAAGAAAGAGAAAAAAGGATGAAGGAAGGAAGCAAAGCAACTTCAAAAGAGGCAGCTTTTAAAAAGAGTAAAAAGAAAAGAAATAAAGATGACATAAAGAAATACAAGAAAGAAATAAGAGATGCAAGAAATTGCGTATTAAATGAAATAGAGATGAGAACTTCCCCTTTCCAGTGCACAACAACGGGGGAATGGTTCGCCTTGTGTCAGTCACGCGGCGTGAGCGCTGTCCGGCATAAGCTCGGTTAACTAGGGCAGGGAGTCACGGAAGCACCAGCGGCGTTCGCCAGCAGTACGCACACTCCCTCTTCCCAGCTGCGTGAAAACGGTTTTGCACTGACCACGCAGTGGGGGGCCGCCAACATGGGCCGCCGTCTCCGGGCAGGTTCCCGGCTTAGGTCTGGGCGTGGGTCCCCGACCCTTTCCCAAACCTCATGTGTATCAACCCCGTGGCAATGCACCAGATCGGATCCGAAAAAATAGATGAAGAAAAACAAAAAAATCTCCAACCACCCTCACTCCTAGGCAGCAGAAACCTTTCCCTTCCACTTCACAAGATTTGCTTCGCATGTTCCACCCACTGGTCTGATTCCTTCTCCCTCCCTCCCTATTCCCAGTCGCTCACGAACAAGTGCCCATTCCTGCTCTTTGTGAACGCCCTTGTCCACATCCATCCACCCAGAAAAACGTCTCTCTTCAATCATTGACTTGCACCAGAGGAATATGTGGCACAAGTCTTCCGACTCTGCCCCGCATAGCCTGCATTCCTCCTTCCCATCCACCCAACGCAACCGTCTCGCAGTTTCTAGAGCACCCACCCTGGCCCGAAACAACAAGTCGCTGCCAAAAGAACCATCATATATTCCATCCCAACGCATTTGATCCTTTGCAGAATACCCAGTCAGTGAGCTTTTTTGTGACACTTCCCTTCTCCTCCACCGATGCCACTGCTCCTGTTCAATCTCTCTCCTCTCTCTGCGTACACAATCTTTCTCGGATTCCAGATCCATGTACCTGCCCCACCCTAATGTACCCTTCCACCTTTCAATTTGACGAATCCGTTTTTGCCATGATGTTCCACTACTCATTGCCTGCACATACATGAAAACCTTCTTTGCAAACCGGTCCCGATCCATGTATTGCAGCCTTGCCAAGTATCCAATCTTAGCCCTAGCTTCTCTCACCTCAAAACTTGCACATGCCCACTCTCCATCCAACCCAGCTTGAGCTACCAGCCTATTTCCCTCCCATGGCCCTCAAACCAACATCTCTCTGAACACTGTTCAAAAGGCCTTCAACCCCCGCTCCCAAACATAATACCTCCTGACCATATGTCAGAGCTGGCACCACAGCACCTTTCCACATCCATCTCATCATTTCTGGACGACACAATGCCCACTTACCCATACTTTTCGTCATTCCACCTAACCTCCTTGCCTTTGCCCTAAGCCCTTGCTTGAATGTTTCAAGATAATCCTCTGTGTCCGACAGCTCCACGCCCCAGGTATTTATAGCATCCCACCCTCTCAATCTCCCAATCCCCAACACCAAGCCTCTATCTCCCTTCCAGTTTCCCGAGAAATTCACAACCTTAGTCTTTTCTTCACTAAACAACCACCCCTTTTCTGACCCAAATCTGGCTGTCTCACTCAGTATCCTCAAATCCGACTCACTCTCACCCAGCCACACAATATCATCTGCCAGGAATAACCCCGGTAGCGTGAAGGACTGGCCATGCCCCCCACCGGACCAATCCCACTTGAAGCCAAACTGCCCTCCGAGCTTGTTGATACTCTCTTCCAACTCCCCCAGTACCAAAATAAAAAGCAATGGTGACATTGGCAACCCTGACGAAGGCCTGATTCACACTGCACCCCATTGAGCACAATCTCCCCCCAATGGAAGTCATACACACTGCCACTATACAAAGCCTGAACCAGTTCGATAAACATGTCACACACCCCCACCGATTTCAGCCTTGTCCAAATGTCATGCCACCTCACTCTATCATATGCCCCCTTTATGTCCACAAATACCATGCTCAAGTCACGTTTTTCAATTCGAGCACACTCAATCACTTGAGAGATAACAAACAGATTATCACACAACTGCCGGCCTTTTCGAAACCCCTGCTGCATCTGACCTAAGCACCCTGATGTCTCCAGCCAACACTCCAATCTTGCCGTAAACAAACAACTTGTATTCTTGGCTCGTAACTGCCACCGGCCTATAGCTCCCTATCTTTGCTTTGTCTTTTCCACCCCCTTTGTAAACCATCCTAACTCTGACCTTCTTCCACTCAACTGGAACCCTCTGTCGTTGTAGCAGAATATCATTAAGCTCAGCCCTAAGCCTCTCCTTGCTCACACTCCCCAAGCACTTAGGTAAGACCCTCAGCTAACACGCCATCCTCTCCTGGAGCCTTTCCCATACTCATCTTTGCAAGTGTCTTCTCCAATTCCTCCATTGTGATAATGTCTACCAAACTCGAAGACTCCATATGGTCTACCCCAGACTGCACCTGACAATTTTTTCCAGGTCTCTTCATGACCCTGGAACAAGCCGGGCCCCAAATATCATTTACATACTCCTGCAATGCTGACCCCATGACATTTCTTTCTCCCTCGCTGCCCCCTTCTTGTTGGCCATGGAATTCCCTTCCACCAGGCATCTCCACCTCTGTATGCTTTCCCAAATCCGCTTTCCACCAGATCGACCTTCCACTTTAAGCTCTAGTTCTCGTTTGGCCATACGTTCTCGCAGCTTTTGCCTCTTTAACACTTTCACCCCCTCTCTGCATGTATCCAGATTTGCTCGCTCTCTCACTCTCCTGCATGTCTAAGTCTCTACTGGCCTTTCTCCTCTCTCCCACTGCTTCCCTAATTTCATCATCCCACCAATCTCTATCTCTCCATCCCTCATCTACCAAGTTCCAGAACTGGCAACTTGGTAGATGAGGGATGGAGATAGAGATTGGTGATGATATTAGGGAAGCAGTGGGAGAGAGGAGAAGGCCAGTAGAGACTTTAGACTGCAGGAGGTGAGAGAGAGCGAGCAAATCTGGATGCGTGCAGAGAAAGGGTGAAGTTTAAAGAGGCAAAAGCTGCGAGAACGTATGGCCAAACGAGACTAGAGCTTAAGTGGAAGGTCGATCTGGTGGAAAGCGGATTTGGGAAAGCATACAGAGGTGGAGATGCCTGGTGGAAGGGAATTCCATGGCCAACAAGAAGGGGGCAGCGAGGGAGAAAGAAATGTCATGGGGTCAGCATTGCAGGAGTATGTAAATGATATTTGGGGCCCGGCTTGTTCCAGAGGTCATGAAGAGACCTGGAAAATTGTCAGGTGCAGTCTGGGGTAGACCATATGGAGTCTTCCGAGTTTGGTAGACATTATCACAATGGAGGAATTGGAGAAGACACTTGCAAAGATGAGTATGGGAAAGGCTCCAGGAGAGGATGGCGTGTTAGCTGAGGGTCTTAAGTGCTTGGGGAGTGTGAGCAAGGAGGCTTAGGGCTGAGCTTAATGATATTCTGCTACAACGACAGAGGGTTCCAGTTGAGTGGAAGAAGGTCAGAGTTAGGATGGTTTACAAGGGGGTGGAAAAGACAAAGCAAAGATAGGGAGCTATAGGCCGGTGGCAGTTACGAGCCAAGAATACAAGTTGTTTGTTAGTATTCTTACGGCAAGATTGGAGTGTTGGCTGGAGACATCAGGGTGCTTAGGTCAGATGCAGCAGGGGTTTCGAAAAGGCCGGCAGTTGTGTGATAATCTGTTTGTTATCTCTCAAGTGATTGAGTGTGCTCGAATTGAAAAACGTGACTTGAGCATGGTATTTGTGGACATAAAGGGGGCATATGATAGAGTGAGGTGGCATGACATTTGGACAAGGTGAAATCGGTGGGGGTGTGTGACATGTTTATCGAACTGGTTCAGGCTTTGTATAGTGGCAGTGTGTATGACTTCCATTGGGGGGAATTGTGCTCAATGGGGGTGCAGTGTGAATCAGGCCTTCGTCAGGGTTGCCCAATGTCACCATTGCTTTTTATTTTGGTACTGGGGGAGTTGGAAGAGAGTATCACAAGCTCGGAGGGCAGTTTGGCTTCAAGTTGTGGGATTGGTCCGGTGGGGGGCATGGCCAGTCCTTCACGCTACCGGGGTTATTCCTGGCAGATGATATTGTGTGGCTGGGTGAGAGTGAGTCGGATTTGAGGATACTGATGAGTGAGACAGCCAGATTTGGGCAGAAAAGGGGTGGTTGTTTAGTGAAGAAAAGACTAAGGTTGTGAATTTCTCGGGAAACTGGAAGGGAGATAGAGGCTTGGTTGTTGGGGATTGGGAGATTGAGAGGGTGGGATGCTATAAATACCTGGGCGTGGAGCTGTCGGACACAGAGGATTATCTTGCAACATTCAAGCAAGGGCTTAGGGCAAAGGCAAGGAGGTTAGGTGGAATGACGAAAAGTATGGGTAAGTGGGCATTGTGTCGTCCAGAAATGATGAGATGGATGTGGAAAGGTGCTGTGGTGCCAGCTCTGACATATGGTCAGGAGGTATTATGTTTGGGAGCGGGGGTTGAAGGCCTTTTGAACAGTGTTCAGAGAGATGTTGGTTTGAGGGCCATGGGGGAAATAGGCTGGTAGCTCAAGCTGGGTTGGATGGAGAGTGGGCATGTGCAAGTTTTGAGGTGAGAGAAGCTAGGGCTAAGATTGGATACTTGGCAAGGCTGCAATACATGGATCGGGACCGGTTTGCAAAGAAGGTTTTCATGTATGGCAGGCAATGAGTAGTGGAACATCATGGCAAAAACGGATTCGTCAAATTGAAAGGTGGAAGGGTACATTAGGGTGGGGCAGGTACATGGATCTGGAATCCGAGAAAGATTGTGTACGCAGAGAGAGGAGAGAGATTGAACAGGAGCAGTGGCATCGGTGGAGAAGGGAAGTGTCACAAAAAAGCTCACTGACTGGGTATTCTGCAAAGGATCAAATGCGTTGGGATGGAATATATGATGGTTCTTTTGGCAGCGACTTGTTGTTTCGGGCCAGGGTGGGTGCTCTAGAAACTGCGAGACGGTTGCGTTGGGTGGATGGGAAGGAGGAATGCAGGCTCTGGGGGCAGAGTCGGAAGACTTGTGCCACATATTCCTGTGGTGCAAGTCAATGATTGAAGAGAGACGTTTTTCTGGGTGGATGGATGTGGACAAGGGCGTTCACAAAGAGCAGGAATGGGCACTTGTTCGTGAGCGACTGGGAATAGGGAGGGAGAAGGAATCAGACCAGTGGGTGGAACATGCGAAGCAATATCTTGTGAAGTGGAAGGGAAAGGTTTCTGCTGCCTAGGAGTGAGGGTGGTTGGAGTTTTTTTGTTTTTCTTTATCTATTTTTTCGGATCCGATCTGGTGCATTGCCACGGGGTTGATATACCTACATGAGGTTTGGGAAAGGGTCGGGGACCCACGCCCAGACCTAAGCCGGGAACCTGCCCGGAGACGGCGGCCCATGTTGGCGGCCCCCCACTGCGTGGTCAGTGCAAAACCGTTTTCACGCAGCTGGGAAGAGGGAGTGTGCGTACTGCTGGCGAACGCCGCTGGTGCTTCCGTGACTCCCTGCGCTAGTTAACCGAGCTTATGCCGGACAGCGCTCACGCCGCGTGACTGACACAAGGCGAACCATTCCCCCGTTGTTGTGCACTGGAAAGGGGAAGTTCTCATCTCTATTTCATTTAATACAATTTCTTGCATCTCTTACTATTTCTTTCTTGTATTTCTTTATGTCATCTTTATTTCTTTTCTTTTTATTCTTTTTAAAAGCTGCCTCTTTTGAAGTTGCTTTGCTTCCTTCCTTCATCCTTTTTTCTCTTTCTTTTTTTTCTCCTGTTTTAGATAATAAACGGATGTCAAGGTGAGCAGTTGGATGAACTGTTGTAACGGATGTCTGATGAACTCGGGAGATGTCACGGAATGAAGGACGAAGGAGGTGTAGGTAATGACGATAACCTAGCCCAAAGGATGATTGATCTGACGCTGAGCCAATGATGAAGGATTTGTGACATCACTGCAGTGTGTGTGTGTGGACTGACCAGGTGGAATGGAGGAGGCTGGATCGTTCCCTTGGAAGTGACTGATTTGGTAGAAGGGAAGTTGTTCTTTTTGTTCTGTTTGGGTAGAAGGGAAGTTCTTGTTGTTTTGTTTTTTTTTTTTTTGTCTTTTTTTTTTTTTTTTTTTTTTTTTTTTCTTCTTAAGGTCTGCCGAAAAGAAGGCGTAAACCTTACTTGAGTCTTGAGTCTTGAGTCTTGCTGCCATCAATTTTCAGAACAATGCCAATGCTTTTCGAAAACTTTCAAAATGCATGGACCGAAAGCAGATTGCATGCTCCAAGAACCAAAATTGTTTGTCTGCAAATTTCTGAATTGTTTGATTGCAATTTTCGCATCGGAGTTTTCTGTTCCCGCAGAATGAGCTGCAGTTGTCGAAAAGAACATTCGTGTGGAAAAGAAAATTCCGATTCTTTTTCCAAATTCCCATCCACAAAATTCAAAACTTTCACCGTGATGACTGCTTCCAGCGGGTGCGCGGAACTGCGTCAAATTTCCATTTTTGTCATCTCCGAACAAATTGTTGGACTTCAAAGATATGGGGCATTCCAATTTTGGTCTGAAAAATTGGACGGCAAACAACGATATTGAAATCCCCATGAAGTTTATTGAGGGGAATTGCATCCCACCAGAGGGCAACAGCAGATGGAAAGAACCTACTGGGATTTCCATCTCGTCATTTTGCCGCCAATTTTTCAGGCCGAAATTTTGGCATGGGATCGCAAAATGCCCATTGGAATTGGGAGATTGGATAGAAAAAAAAGGCGTCAAAAAGTCCACCGAATCCAAGTTTGCCGAAGCAAGCAAAAGTTCAAACACTGCGGATATGTTACGATGGTATGTCGAAAGGGGACAAACTAAAATGCGGACGCGGACCAATGGGAGATATGGCGGTTCGCAAAACAAGCGAATTACGCGGAATCACAGGTTAGGTTAGGTCAGGTTAGGTTAGGTTGGGTTCAGTTCGGTTTAAATGGGTTAGGTTAGGTTAGGTTGGGTTAGATTACATTACATTAGGGCAGCTTGGTTTGGAGATTTTGAGGTCCAGATACGCACTCCAGCCGCAGACCGCAAATTCCGCGATTTTCGCGTTTCAGAAGGACCCTGTCGAAAGACCAGTATTAGGCTACTTGTGGCACAAAGTCTTTCGCAAGCAGTCTGAAGTAGTTTTTGGGTTGCTGTGGTCTAAAGTACCGCTTGGTCGTTTAAGCGGGGGACATAATTACACGATCGCATGGACATTTCCAGAAAATATAGGTGCCAAAACTTACTCTGCTGGACGGAATTGTGCCCCTTTGGCGCCAGCATGGAACCTAGAACAATAGGTAAAAGAACATCGATAGCTTCGGTGAAGCCGCCATGTGGCGGCAGCACTGTTGGCAAATCTGAAAAAATAAACGGAGCTTTATGGCGCTGCTGCAATTTACAGAAAACATCTGTTCAGTGGAAAAATACGCACCTCAGCAACATGTATGTTTCTTGTGCAGGATGTCGACATCATTCCTGCAGCGCTCTGCAGACAGTCAAAACATTCTCTGTCAATATATTTTATCAAGAAAAGGTCGAAGAAAATGTTTTCATGTCAGCGAAATCTGCAAGCTGGCCATGCCCTGCTCTTTCCGTCACCCGTCCGCTTCTGAACGCAACATTAAAATAACAGCGTTGTTTTAGGTTGAAATTACAGAAGTGGTGCGCTAGCTTAGATGGTTAACGCGTCTATCTACTGTGCTGGAGGTCCCAGGTTCGATTCTCGCCTGAGGCTGAATTTTTCATGTTGATGATGAGATCAAAATTTCAAACCAGAATCGTTTGCAAGGTTATTTTGCTTCTTAGTTGCAGTTTTCTGACCAATTTGAATTTGACGGGCCATCACATTGCCCATTTTCGCACACACAGTTCATCTGCAGTTGTCTGACTGGCTCCGCTGGAGAAAATATTTCAGGGAACCGCCGTTGGGATTTCAGCAATTCGCACAAATTGGACTTTGTTGCTTTTTGAATTGCGAGAGTTCTATGTTCTGTCTCTTTTTTTTTCCAGAAGGTGTTTTTTTGTCCAGAAGAAGTTTCTTTCCAGAAGGAAGGTTTTTTTCCAGAAGGAAAACCCGTCTCCTTCACCATTCCGCTGTGCTATCCAGGTCAGATTGTGTGAAGTACTTGGGTTTAAATTTTAACAGCAAGCTCAGTTGGACTCCCCACATCCAAGCCATTGTTAAAAAGGCATGGCATCAATTAAGTTTTCTCATTCGCAATTACCATCATGCTTCACGGCGCATAAAGTCAATTCTTTATTTTTCAACTGTAAGGCCTCTGCTCGAATATTCCACCACCACATGGAGTCCTTATCAAAAATGTCACATTGATGCTATTGAGGCTGTGCAAAGAAGGGCAGCTAGGTTTTTGATGGGAAATTTTGCTTTTGATGCAAGTGTGACAAGCATGTTGACTGAATTGGGCTGGGATTCCCTCAATAAAAGACGGTTACTGCATGGACTGTCTGCATTCAGGAATTGCATTGTCAATAAAGGGGGTTGGGGGGATGGGCCCTGGATTTTCACTCCGAACGACCACAAGACAAGAGCTAGTAGCATGACAGTTTCCTTTGTGCCAACTTCACTTTTCAAAAATGTAGACAGGTATTCCTTTTTTAATCGCAACCTTTTTCTGTGGAATAAACTTGCATTGCCAGCTGAAATCTTGCGGTCCACTGAAAAGCAATTCACAGATGTTATTTCTTCAAAACTGGATGTTTTAGATATTTAGTCTTCATAGCAAAATTACTAATTTGTTCCCCCCATTTCTTTCTTTCCTTTTTGGCATGCTAATTTCTGCATAGGGTACCTACCTACTTACTGAACTGTATGGCCATATTTCTTCTGGAATGAAACAACAAAACTGGCCACACTTTTTATCTCCAACCATACGAACTGGCATCAATTTGAACTGCTTGACTCTTCCACTCTGGACTCTGGATGACATCTGACTAAGCAATCATGCAAGGTATGACCTGTGCTTTTTAATCTTATTTTCTTTTTTATCGTTGTATGAAAAATAATCATTCAATCAAATAAATTGCCTGTTGGCAATCTGTCTGCATCGTCTGACTAATTGTTCCACCACCTTATATGGAAACCGACGAACTGTCCTTTTTGAGCAATGTCCATTTTTAATAACGTCTTGACGTGGTGCCTGGTGCACTGATCTGTTGCTCATTTGCGTCGGTCCATTGGCGTTGGATTTTACTTTGTGACTCCGGACTCTTTGTCCTTCGAACTCATCGGCGGGGGGACTCTGTCCCCAGTAATAATATTAATATATATATACCATGAAAATCGAAAAATCCGGCCAGGCTAAAGTGTCCATCCGGAGGCTGGATGTACGTATGCAAGCATGCCTTGCCGAATTTCGCCCGTTCTGTGGGCGCCTAGGTGACCCTTATAATTTGGGGTCCCTTTTCGGGGCCCCTGCACCCCCTGTCCCCCACAAGGGAAAATCGAAAAATCCGGCCAGGCTAAAGTGTCCATCCGGAGGCCGGCTGTGCGTATGCATGCATGCCTTGCCGAATTTCGCCCGTTCTGTGGGCGCCTAGGTGACCCTTATAATTTAGGGTCCCTTTTCGGGGCCCCTGCACCCCCTGTCCCCCACAAGGGAAAATCGAAAAATCCGGCCAGGCTAAAGTGTCCACCCGGAGGCTGGATGTACGTATGCAAGCATGCCTTGCCGAATTTCGCCCGTTCTGTGGGCGCCTAGGTGACCCTTATAATTTGGGGTCCCTTTTCGGGGCCCCTGCACCCACTGTCCCCCACAAGGGAAAATCGAAAAATCCGGCCAGGCTAAAGTGTCCATCCGGAGGCCGGCTATGCGTGTGCATGCATGCCTTGCCGAATTTCGCCCGTTCTGTGGGCGCCTAGATGCCTCTTATTATTTGGGGTCCCTTTTCGGGGCCCTGCACCCCCTGCACCCCCTGTCCCCCAGAAGGGAAAATCGAAAAATCCGCCAGGCTAAAATGTCCATCCGGAGGCCGGCTTTGCATGTGCATGAATGCCTTGCCGAAATTCACCCGTTTAGTGGGCGCCTAGGTGCCCCCAATTTGGGGGGCGGTGCCCCCCTAACCCCCGGGACGGAAACGGCAAATTTTGAGCAGGCTATCTTGTAGATCCTGGGAAGTTGTGTCGGGATCCCAGTATGCCTTGCCGATTTTTGAGCTCCCTGGGGGTGCCTAGAAGCGATATTTCTGCCTTGTATTTCATACCTGCCCCGCAATATCTCCCATTGGTCCGCGTCCGCGTTTTGGTTTGTCCCCAAATTCTTTTCATTCACTCATCGCATTTGATGCGGCAATTTCCGCAAGTTTTTGATTTTCCCCGCGGGAAAATTTTGGGTTTTTTTTTTTTTTTTTTTTTTTTTGTTTGTTTATTTCTTAAATAGAGTTTTAGGTGCAGAAATTCCATTTCATTCACATACCAAAACATCATAATTTATTAATTGTGGCATTCGGTCGGTATAGTTTTGTGGCATTCGGTCGGCAAATTTTCCATAGCAATTGCAAAAAAAAAAAAAAAAAAAAAAGAACGACTCACCAATTATTGTAATGATCCAGAAGTAATGAATAGATGATCCAATCCAGATCAATGTCAAAAATTGGTGTTAAACCAGACTCAGAAGAATGAGCTCGATCGAAATTGCAAATCCACAAGGACAGAACACCACAGTCATCACAATATTCAATATAATTATAATCGCGATGCCCGAAGGCACCGTCCCTAAACAGAAGGGGAAAGAAAAGATATTAAGGATTAACTTGAAATGTCTGAATGAACTATTTTAATGAAATGTGTTTCTGGATGTCACCACAGAAGTGGCAAATCCTTATCAATTCATTAGGTACCTATCAATATCATTTGTATATGTGACTTTCAAGGGGATTCAAAATTTCTTCTATTTCCTACCCTAATACCTACTCTTTCCTGGGCATATCGACCTGAACAAGAAAGTTGGTATTTTTTCGCTGTGTAAAACCCCATCGACACAGAAAAACAAGACCACGAAAAGTGGCAAAAGCAGGTTAACTGCTTGAAGCCAACAACCAAACAAAACGGTGGGGAAAACGTTACTGAGAGCGAAATAAGAAAGCTCATGAAATGCAATGCAGCTTTGGGGAGTGTCCTAAAATTTGAGAATGTGTGCACAACTAGGTATCACTCTGCTTGAATATCAGAGATCATGTTCATACTTCTTCTCAGACCTTGTTGAGCTTGCATATCAAGATGCCGACATAAATAAATCACCATCATAAAATAAAAAAATAAAAAATAAAAATGCTTAGCAACGACATAAACCGTGGGGTGATCAATTCCGGACCAACGCCAATCAGAGGTAGCGATCGCGAACCAAAATTCTGCCATTGAAGTACCTGAATGGGAAAGACCCAGGCCACCACCCGGATCAGCGCCAATCTAGAGTTGATCACTCCACTGAAAGTGAGTTGCTCAAAATGGCACTAGTTGGATTAGAGATATAGGTAACTCCGCAAGTAAATAGCTGATAACTCTTTAAGTGTAAAAACTGACTCTGGCAAGCAGGTGCATATCAAAATACAGGGATGTAACATGATGGACAAAGTGGATGAGTGTAAAACAAATACCAAATACCTCTAGGCCAACCTAAAATAATAACTATTCAACAGTACGGTACAAAATGTCACAGATTTGGTCAACAGAAAGCAGACCCAGGTGCAACAAGACACGGCTGTTAAAACTGTGAATGGTGTGACAAAGTTTCAATTCTAATGGGAGAGAGTTCCATATTTTAATGCCCCAGTAAGTATGGTTGAGTTTACCTTTGACAGTGTTAACCACTGGAACAATGTAGGTGTGCGCAAAAGAGCTGCGGGTGCTCTTAGAAACCAGCCGGGACCTCTTACGAGCTTCTTCAACACATATAATCCCATTAAAATCTTTGAATATCAACAGTGCAGCACGGCAAGCTATGGAATGGAAGATTGATTTTATATGAAGACTGGTAAAAATTGGGGCTGAGCTGGACTTCTGAGGTGCAAAGGCCATCACTCTCAATAGACTTTTTTGCTTCCGATACAGTGGTAATATTCTAGTTTTATTGGTAGAAGACCAGGCCTCCATACCATAGATCAACTTGCTGTGGACCAAGGAAAAATACAAAGTTCTCAATAATGCACGTGGTACCATATAACGAATCTTGGAAAATATGTATATATAATAATTCACATGAGACATGAGGTAACTTATATGGCTATCCCAATTTAAATCACTGTCAAAATGAACACCCAACAACTTTATGGTAGTGGAGGGACACAATGTATGACCTAGAAATTTAATGGTCATCACGTCTGGCATTGGTTTCACCAAGCTCGGCCAAAAACACAGTAGTTGGTTATCAATGTTCAAATACAATTTATTGCTGGCCAACCAAATGGCAACCAACGTAAGGTCGGAAGCAAGATTCCTGCTGGCCATCTCTGGAGCTGAGTGTGTAGAAATTAGTGTGATATCATCAGCATAAAGGATCAGCCTGGAATGCAGTTCAAGCTGAAATATGTCATTTATAAAAAGCACAAAAAGGAGAGGGCCTAAAACAGATCCTTGGGGTACACCTTGGGTTATGCCAGACGGAATAGATGAGGCACCCATCACTGAGACAAATTGCATTCTTCCACACAGATAACTGCTAAGGAGCTTCAACCCATTACCCAAAAACCCATATCCTGCTAACTTATCGAGCAAAATTTTGTGATCTACTGTGTCAAAAGCCTTGGATAAATCAAGGGAAACCATAGCAGAAGTTTCACCACTATCAGCATTTTTCAGCAAATGGCTCGCTATATCAAAAAGTGCTAAGGAGGGAGATTTCCCAGATGCAAAACCATATTGATTTTGATGCAGGATTTTATTTTTCGCAACAAAGCTTGCAATTTGAGTATGAAGAAGTTTTTCTACCACCTTATTGAGAGTAGGTAGAACAGCAATTGGCCGGTAATTGCATGGATCGGTTCGTATTCCTTTCTTGAAAATAGGCACGATTTTAGCAAGTTTAAAGGCATCAGGATAAATACCTGAGAGAAATATCTGGTTTACTAAATGTGTTAATGGTTTTACCAAATACAAAGAAACAGATTTAACCATATGTATAGAAACGTTATCATGACCACAGGATGACTTATTTGAACATGACGATATTACAGAAGAAACATCTGCCTCCAAAACAGGGTGTATAAAAAAGTTCCCGCGAACAGGCCTTATAAGGGGCGGTCTGACAGCCAAAAGTCCTGCTGGTGGCAAATTTGGCATTGTTAGGGTAGACTGTATGTTGCAAAACACATCGTTCAAGGCCGTGGCAATGAGGTAAGGATCCCTAACTAAATGAGGAAAAGGATTGGCCAAATTAATTTGAGAGATTTCCGTTGACTTAGGGGTTCGGTCAAGAACTTCATTCAAAACCTGCCAAGTGCTTCTAGGACTGTTGGCTTTGGAGAACTTCTGTGCAAAATATGTTTTTTTAGCTGATCTAATCGCACTCGTAGCCCTATTTCTCAGATACACATACCGATTCTTCAGCACAAGATTAGCAGGGTCCTTGCGAAAAGCAGCATAGAATTGAGATTTTTGAGACAACAACTGAAGAATTGGCTGGGTCATCCAGTCTTTTCTGGGCTTTTCAAAATGCCGAAACGTTCTCCTCTTCTCTACGGATGCAGCATCCACACTCTCCTGCAATCTTCTAGAAATGTCGGTTACAATGATATTTGGGTCAGAGAGACTAAAAATATGCTGCCAGTCATTTTTTTGAAAACTCCTTTCAAATAAATTGAGGTCAATTCTGACATGTGATGTGTGAGTGGATTTTGGCACCTCAACATTAACAGAATTCGGTATTCCAGCAAAAGTCAAGAAATGATCAGTGATATCAACTGCTACAGTTCCACCCTTGATATCAAATTCTTCCAAATCTGTTTGTGAAAAAAACACATGATCAATAAGCGTGGAGGACTGAACAGTCACACGAGTTGGCCAAGTGATCACATTTTGTTGATTACATTCTCTCATAAGTTTGAAAAAACGTTTATTCAGGCTGGGCAGTCAATGTTGAAATCTCCAGCCATTATACATTTAATG
Source organism: Sinentomon sp. SZTP_YWyxl (assembly GCA_030068105.1). Classification (NCBI taxonomy): domain Eukaryota; kingdom Metazoa; phylum Arthropoda; class Protura; order Sinentomata; family Sinentomidae; genus Sinentomon; species Sinentomon sp. SZTP_YWyxl. Next base: position 24,559 of record JASGXE010017760.1, read on the forward strand.
CCCCTAGCAGTCAATGCTGCCAAAAGTTCCTCCAGATTTTCTACAAAATCACGAACAGAGGCTGAAGGTGATCTATAGACTCCAACTATTACAAATGGTGACTTTAAATACTGCTGGTGGAGTATGAGGGGCCACTTCAGGGTTCATACGCTCGGCTAAGTTATTTTTTCCAGGACATTTCCAGGACATAAATAAAAAATCAAGGACAAAAAGGGTGATTTTTTTACTTTCGGGGTTCGATCTCCCGCCAATAAAGAAATTTGCAAAAATTGACCCAAACGGGCAGAGTAGGTAGGTACCAAATGTTCTGAATCCTTGGAACCCTGGGCCATTTTGACATCTGTTCAGCACGACTGGAAACCTGGTTCTTTTTATCCAATTTGGAGATCGAACCCCGAAAAAGCAGGCTCCAACCTCCCCTACACCTGCTCCAACTCCACCGGAAATAGAATTATATTTTATTTTTTAATAGCGCCATTTTTATTTTATTTTCTGTATAGTGAATGAAAATGTATACAGTCTACAAAACTACAAGCAAGGTTCAGAGCTACTCAGTTCACTCTGCCTCCCTGGTAGTTGCAAGAAAAAAATGTTACAGTCTACAAAACCACAAGCGAGGTTCAGAGCTACTCAGTTCACTCTGCCTCCCTGGTAGTTACAAGAAAAAATGTTACAGTCTACAAAACCACAAGCGAGGTTCAGAGCTACTCAGTTCACTCTGCCTCCCTGGTAGTTGCAAGAAAAAAATGTTACAGTCTACAAAACCACAAGCGAGGTTCAGAGCTACTCAGTTCACTCTGCCTCCCTGGTAGTTATAAGAAAAAATGTTACAGTCTACGAAACCACAAGTGAGGTTCAGAGCTACTAAGTTCACTCTGCCTCCCCGTGGTGTTATTTGCCTTCACTCAATTTTTGAATTTCAGAGTTCAACTTAGAAATGCTCTCTTCACAATCGACAACTTTTTTCCTGAAAGCATTGGATTTTGACAACAGTGTAAAATCTCTTTTTTTCGGCCTGGATTGCCATTTCATCAGCCTCTTTCTTCATTGCAATCACAGCCTTTTCCAATTTCATTTTTTCTTTTTCAGTTCGTCAACATTCTCTTGTGCCAATTTTTTTTTGCCCTTTTCATCGTCAATCTTCAATGCTCTTTGTTCTTCTAGGTATCTTTCATAACGCATCCTCGATCCTCTGCAGCTTAAAAGTAAATCATTGTCAATTGAAATAGCAGAGATATCCTTGCCTTTCATGGCGTCACACACAAGTTTTTTTGCGACAATCGTCTGTTCTTTCAAATTTTCAACCAGTATATCTTTATTAACGGAGAACAATCTCTCAACTGAAGCCTGCCCATGCGAAAGGGTTAAAATAGCTCGCACAACACACCATAATTCGGAATAATCACTTCGGTTCTTCAAATGTGTGTTGTATAAACAGTCAAGCCGTGCAGTCTTTCTGTCAAAATTTGAAAATTCACTGTTGGGCTCAGCAACTTCTGTTACAAATAATTTGAACTGAGACAACGCCTTATCACATCTGGTAGCTGAAAGTAAGCCAATATTCATCAACTCTTGCAACAAAGATGCCATTGTCTTCGTGGCATCGTCAGAGGAAGAACAAATCATGTCTGGATCAAGACATCTCGAAAATCGAATTATAGGGAATTTCAGTGGGTTTTTTATTAACAGCTTTCCAATCAAAGACTTCAAAAACTTGAGGCAGTCGTTCTTGAACTGGAGGGCCTCCTTTTCGTTGATTCTGGAGTCTTTAATGCACTCCCTCAGAACTCGTTTTGTGGAAAATCCGCACTCCATTTCAGCAGCAAATAATAAATTTTTTTTATCCTCCAGATCAAATTTTGTGATAGCAATGTGGGATTTTAGGGTTGCTAGAACATTCTTTGGAACACAAAGTGTCATGAGGTTGTGCAAAACCTCCAACAAATCCATAGCTTGGAATGGTATCATGGGAAAATCAGTTTGATAGGCTTTAAGATATGGTTCAAGGTGGCTGCCAACAAAGGCAAAAAAGCTAAATTTAGCAACAATTAGTGGGTCTTTGCAAGATCGTTTAATTGTTTCAAATGATTTGGCACTGGTAGCTGACTTTGGCTTGTCTTTGTAAGATTCTACAAATTTCATAACCAATGGCCAAATAGACACAGCCCGCTCTGCAACAACAACATCCTCCACCCATCTAGTTGCACAAAATTTCAAAGGGAATTTTCCTTCTGCATGAGAATCAATTCCGTTAACAGCCAGAAAATCTGATCGCCTTGCAGCAGAATCTTTAAAAATTTGCCACAAGCAGCGCAGAATGTTATCAAGGCCCCAACCAGTCTCATGAGCTCCAGTCTGAAATGCTCGGTGGACAGTGTGCAAACTACAAGTTCCAGTTTCAATCAGACTCGGGAAATCAGGATGCTCCTCACGCCGCCAGCAAGAATAATCTTTTGCGAATTTAAGATTAACATTAGGTCCATCCAAACCAAGATGAATGAGGTTTCTATGATTAAGTTCGCCAACAACCTTTATAAATGCACCCAACAGATCAGCTGCTTTGGTGTGGCCCAGAAATTCGGAACCTAAGTATCGCACACAAATCATGCCTTCATCATCATCATAATAACGAACACTGAAGTCCATTTGCTCCTGTTGGAGTACTTTGTTCATGGTCTCATCTGTGGAAACAGAAAAAAACTCGCATCTCCTTATGTTGTTGACGAGTTGTCGTTTTAAATAGGGAGCAATACCGAAGCATAGTACATATCGAGATTTGTCAGCACCACAAGAAAACATTCTTGCAATTGCACTGTCTGGAAACATTGCTGCAAACAATCTTCCATTGTCCTTCATCGAGTTGAGTGATATGTGTTTCACTACAGTGTTCAAGATAACCATAATTTCAGCTTTGCTAACGGACTCCGAACAGAGATGTTGGCTGACCAATGGTTTAGAAGTCGCTGGAGGATTCTGAGTCGGGTCTGCAGTTGCCGATGAACTTGAAATATGTTCCGGACCAGGTCGTGTCACTCCCGGTGTTGCATCACCCTGCTTCTGTGGTTTGGTCTGCACAAATATTGCACAGTTCACATTTTCACACTGATGGCAGCCAATCTGTGCTTCTTGCCAAGAATGTGACTGTCAAGGGCAGAGGCTCCCATGTTGGCGATAGAAAATGTTTTTTTGCAAAGTTTGCAAAAAACTGAGAATTTGTCATTTTTGCACGCTTGAATCCAAGACCTGTATTTTCTGTTGTCATGCCGCTCTGGCTTAAAAATGCATTGATGCTATGTCAGATCGATGAGAATGCTAAATCTTCTGAAAAAAAAGAAGAAAAGACCATATTAGAGGTTCAAATTAAAAGTCAGAAGCTGACCAAATTCCCCAACAAAAGCTAAATTCGCCAACCACCACACCTGTATTCATCACAAACATTGTCCGATTTGCGGAACGTACCTACCACAACTTTTTGGGTGAAATACCCACATTTTTGTTTCTGGAAGTAATGCCCCCATACAAATCGCACCCCAATTTAACATAGGCAACACGAGAGTTCAACTTGTAGAAAGAAAGAGTCGAAGTGGGAATGAAGAAGAAAATATGAGTAGGTAAGTAAAAAATCAAATGAAAATCCTTTCCATAAACAATTATCTGGGAACAAAACATGCCCTCAAAATGCATCATTGGGTCATATTGTGCAATAATGGTGGTTGATAACTTTTTCCAGGACATTTCTTAAGATTTCCAGGACATTTCAGGAAAATAGCAAAATTCCAGGACATTTCCAGTACTGGATTTTTTTTTCAAAATTCCAGGTTTTCCAGGACGCGTATGAACCCTGCTACCAAACAAACTGATTCGGACAAGTTACCCAAATTCACGGTTAACAATTTCACAGGAATATCCAAAAGCACATAGACTGCAACTCCACCAAAAGGCGAATTTGGTCGTTTGGACAGATGCAAGGAGTACCATTTGATTTGAAACCAGTTCACACTGTCATCTGACTTGAGATTGATCTCAGTTAGGACAATGACTGTGGGACAAAATGGCAGTGCAGAGAGAAATTCCAGAAAAGAATCAAAGTGAGCCTTCAGGCCCCTGATGTTCAAGCTCAAAAGCAAAAATCCAAAGTTAGATTCACTGTTAAATTTCGTAAATTCATCAATAGAAAACGGATAAGTAATCGGACAAGACATAATTAGATGAAGAAAACAGACCTACTCAAGGCAATGTTATATTCAAAACCAAATTAGAGCTTATCCAGGGATGACATTGATACAATTTTATGCACAGGTGCCCCTTCAGCACGTCGAAGAAATATTGTTCCATGTTTTGACCATAAGAACTTGTACTCATGCTCTCGTTTAAATCGTAACGCTGCCTGGAAAAGCTGACGCTTAAACGGGGAGAGATGTTCTCCAACATATATATCCGAAGGCATCATCTTGGGGTCCAGATCCATTGCACTTAACTTCTTCCCTTTGGCACCAAGAAGGTACTGATCCCTTACACTGCGACGCACAAATTTTACCACAATTGGTTTGTGGCCAGCACCTCGAACGGAAATGCGGTGCGCAGTGCTTATATCAGTGGACGAAAGCTGAATATCACTTGCAGCCCCTAACTTGATGACCAAAGCACTGATATCCTCTTTATCAGTTTCTGGCACACCTCTGATTTCAAGATTATCGCGATAGTTGTAATCCACAGCATTTTGCAATTCAATCTTGATGGCCTGAATTTCTTTTTTTAGATCCACGTTCTCTGTTTTTAGATCAGTTATCTCATTTTGCATTCCAAGAATGATGGTGTTAAACTGTCTCATTTCTGCACGAAAGCTCTCGAACTGTCCACTCATGAACTGTACAGCCGACACAAGATCACCAAGAGTTGCATTGGGATGCTCATTTTGCCTTTGGGCAACCAAAGGATTGACCAGTATGGCATCCCCAACAGAACAATTGCCATGGGTGATGGAAGCAGAAGAGGATGTGCATTGATTACAATGCCATGGCTTATCGGTGTATTTAGCCAGTTCCTTGTACTGCTGATCTTTCAGTCCAGTGCATTTCTTATGGAACCACATATTGCAAAGACTACACTGCATTGATGGGCCTCGATCTCCAATGTTGCCATTGCAAGAAGCACAGGACACAGATTTGGTTGGAGAATCCATTGTGGACATGGACAGATGTAACAGATCGTCACCAAACGAAACAGATCCAATTGCCAAGGCACAAAGCAATCACCAAACGGAGGTCAGTAGTTAATCCTCCTTTAGACAACGGACCTAAAATCCTAAACCTAAAGAGTGAGTCTCCCCACTCAAAGAAACAATGTTTCGCGGGTTGCGGTTGCGGTTTTTTGCGCTGGTTCGGCTGCGCAGTTCGCGGTTTTCCGGCTGTTTTTCCGGCAGAAATTGTTTGTTTTTGATTTCTGTTTTTGGGGGAGTTTTTCAATTTTTTTCTCATTTTGGAACAATTTGTTTTTGATTTCTGTTTTTGGGGGAGTTTTTCAATTTTTTTCTCATTTTGGAACAAAGTGGCCAATTTTGCGAGGAAGAATTCAATTCATCCACTGACTGTCTCGGAGTTGGTTGGATTCATGACAAATTCTTTTGTCATTCATTCGTTGTTCGCGAATCGCATTCCGCAAATCGCATTTCATTTGAACAACGGCAGAAAAAAAGCAGCATTGACCGCCAAAAATTGACTTGCTTTGCTGGTGAAATTCGATATGACTCTCGCTGATTTTTTGCATGCAATAAATGCCCAGTGTTGTTCTTTTTAGGGTTTTTACCCTAAAATAGGGTAAAATGAAAGTTTTTAGGGTAAATTTAGGGCGGAAATTTTTTTAGGGTTTTTCTAGGGGTTATTTTTCTGCTTCCCCTCCAATGTCCCACTTTTTCTTTTTCGTGCATTTTTTCCATTTTTACGTGTCGTGTTTTTGTGGGTGTGACCAAAACGCTGAACCTGTTTGTCCTGCTTGTCTTGCTTGTCCTGCTGGAAACCTGCTTGTCCTGCTGGTAATGGTTGAAAATGTTAGGTGGATGTTAGATTAGGTTATCCTAACCTAAAATAACCTCACCTAACCCTAACCTAACCTAACCTGGCCATTACCAGCAGGACAAGCAAGACAAGCAGGACAAGCAGGTTCAGCGTTTTAGTCACTTCCTGTTTTTGTGAAGGGAGAAATTATTTTTTTTTTTACTAACTGTTTATATTTATTTATTAATTAAATCATCAATTAATTAATTGAATGCAAAAGCATGTGTCCGAACAATAAAACAATAATGCTCACTCTGTAGAGCTGTAAAAATAGGGAGGTAGATATCTAAGGAGTTCCATGTGTCTTTGAGATGGATAGAGGTTGTTCTGAGTGGTGGGTGGCAGCTGATTTTATGCGAAATTTGCAACGTATGAAGCATCTGGAGAAAACTCATTTCGGCTGGTGTCACTGCAAGAACCAATTGAGAAATTGCAATCTCCGTACAAAAACGATCGAGGCCTTTCATAGTTCAGTTTTAAATAGGTACTTCTGAAATTGCCTAAAAAGCTCTCTCTGCAACAAAACCAGTGCAAATCGATGATGTATCCATATCTTCTTGGCTTTTATTCTTGTATTGTCCTTGTGAAATTTTTTATCTTTGTTAAATTACACCAGAAATGCTGTGGAGTGGTGCAACTTGCAAGCAATAAAAATGGTGTTTCAACAAGAATAAATAAAAATGTGTCCCTAATAAGTAAAACAAGACTCACAAAAATGTCCAGAAGGCCAGGGTTGGATGAAGACGATGTCCCATGCATGTTGGATGCAGTGTGGTGTGGTGCATGATGTTGATTGATACAGTTGAAATTAAAGTTGAGGAAGGCAAATGCCAAAGGCCCATCAAGAGTGGCCAAAAAACCATTGTGGAAACACAAGACCAACATGTTTGAAAAAAAAAAGAAAATGTAGGTGGATTAGTGAAGACCGAAAGAAATGATTCCCAAAATGAGATTTGAAAAAAATTGAAATGCAAGGAGCAGAGCAGATGAACCTAACCTAGCCCTATAATGATTTACCTACCTAGGTACCTAATTCCTATGAGAACAAGAATGTGTGTTGGGAAGTGGGATTTCTATGAAGAAATCCCACTTCAACAGCCATTTTGGCCAAAAATTGCATCACGTTCCGATAGTGCAGTGGACAAAACGCCAGTTTTTGGAATAATGATGCATGGCGAATGAATGACTCAAGCAAAATAATAGGCTCAAAAGGACAAAACAAAACACATTAAAATAAACAAATGGTGGGCAACGAACCTTGCACAAGTTTCGAAAATGATGCCAGGAATTCCAGTATCAGAATGGAGTAAATCAGGCAATACACCACAAATTGATGCCAAGCCAACAGGCATTAGTCTTAAAAAAGTCAATATGGGATGAAATTAGTCAAGTAGCTACTTCTGCGCAGGCACTTCGGACCTCCAATGATCTTTATGTTCCTTAGGCTGTAACGTACAGGAGCGTTAACTAGACTAACCTTCTTTTATAGGTTTCCCTCCACTCTCAAATCTTCTGTCTCAATAACCTGCAGATTCCTCTGGATTTCAACAGGGCTAAATAACCTACTGCCCTCAGCAACAGTCAATAGCAAGAGCTGATCACCTACCACTAATTTTATTCATCAATATAAAGAAAAATGAACAAATCAAATTAATGCGGGTTATGCTATCTTAACAACCAACAAAGACAGTTCAATGCAATAAAGAGATGACTAAGTATACTTTCCCTCATGGGAACAATATTTCACCAAACACTTCTCCACGACTCCACGACTATGATTCTTCTCGGTTCCCTGCACAATGTCCGTGGGTCTTGTTTTGTCCGTCGTCACACCCACCAACTTCATAAACTGGTGAATCCTCCTTTAGGTTTCACTGGCCCTTGGGGATCTCAAAGTCTCTTCCCGC
>JASGXE010017761.1:0-31376 GCA_030068105.1 Sinentomon sp. SZTP_YWyxl
AGGGGCAGAGTATTCATTTTCACTTTTTGGTTACGTTTGAATTCGCAATTTACGCGTCAGGAGGATGAGGGTGAGCGTTGAGGGTGAGGGTGAGGGTTATGGTGAGGGTGAGGGTAATGGTGAGGGTGAGGGTGAGGGCACGGCTGCATTACACTTCCCATTTCAGATATTTCCATCTGAGTTATAGATGCGGTGATACGAGATATGATAAAATCAAGTTCGGTTGTTATATTTGCTGCATGTGAATAATTGAACCAGCGGGATGTAGGGCTTCTGGTGAAACTGGATAGAAATTAGTCTGCATGTCATCCTCTGCGGAGCTGCCAGAATGGAAGCGGATCTTTTTGATCCAAATGACTAAGTGTCCTATTGCCTTTGTGTACCGTATCACTTGGAAAACATATCACTCGTCGTTTCGTGCATTGTAGTTTGCAATTTGAGAAGTCATGCATGCATGCGAGCCATTTTTCTCGCAGTAAATTTTCCTTTCTCCAAAGCAAGCAGCATTCACATCTTTCGCATCCGTTCACCACAAGTACACGTAAAATCTGTCTGATTCAACTGTGGCCTTTTTGTGCGTACGTTGATATTGGCAGATGAGGCCTGTTTCAAGAGGCAAATGCATCATTTTCAAATGTCTAGACAATACTCGTAGCACCAGGCCAGAAAGGGAGGTCAGGAAGCAAAGATTTCCTTTCATCGATATTTTGGATTTATATTTTGACAAAAAAAAATTGATTGTTGGGGAGGGGGGATCAAAGGGAGCATAGCCTGAAAGGAGGTGAGGAACTGGCCGTATTTTTGCCGATGTTGGTAATTGGTCCCCAAGGTGATGCCATCTCGCAATTATGGCGACTTCTTTCGTCTATAGGCGACCCTTTTTCATTCGTATTCAGACAGATATTTTTATCATCAGCTGTTACATCCGAGTACATTGCATCTATAGAGTCGTCCGAGCCCATTACATCTATGAACGCAGAAGGGCGAGGGGTGACTGAATCTGGCGGGGACATCAGAATCTGACTAAAATGCAGTTTTAAAACAAAGTCAAATGAAACAAGGGTTGGCACGACCCTTCATGTGTTTCAGAAGGAATGCAGGTGCAAATACTGGTATGGGTCGCATGGGTCGTCAGCTGCGCAGACCTGCAGGAGTGCAATGCAATGTAGTGCCTATACCATAGGGTTTTTGTGGGGGCGCCACAGTGTGCTCAACAACCTGCGGTCAGAAACATGATCACCAAATTGGCATCGTTGGTTGTGGTGATCGTTTCTGACCGACCGAGGAAACAGCACAGAAAAGTTTATGTCTCGCGTCAGCAGATATGCCGAGTGCATCTCGTGCATGATATCAGTTTATTTCGAAGTGGGATTTGGAATACTTTCTGTTCTTTTTATCATCGCAGAACATCTCAAAATGACTTTCCACTCAAGACTACAAATGTAGTCATGACTGGAAAGTTGTACATCAGAATTAACAAATTTGAAAGACACAACGCCGAAGGTATCTGATACCAGGAAAAAAAATACGAGGGCTGATCAAGAAAGACTGAGACTCCTCGATTCATTCACTGTGTTCAACTCCGACATCGGTTTGATCACGCTTATTCTCGAGGTACGTCCCTTCTGAGTCGATGCACGTGCCCCGAAGCCTCCTCTATTCTTGGAACACATGTTGCAGTCCATCCTTGGACAGTGTCTTCAAAATCGCCTCCACAGCCTTAAACACTTCCATATTACGACTGTAAACTTTGACATCTCAAGCCATTTTTCATTGTGGAGAAGAGAAATAAGTCACAGAAGTCACAGGTGGACTGTGGGAAGGATGAGGTAATAGCTAGATTCCCTTGTCGGCTAAAACCGTTGCCTTTTCGGTTGAAACCGTTGGACAAAAAATTGCGACACGCGTGCGGGCATTGTCATGATGACGAACCCAATGGTATGGGGTGCAGTGCATGGCTCAAAATTTCATGGGTGCTCCCAATAGTCATGTTTAAATGTTCGACCAATTTTCTGATGGTCACTCCTGATCTTCGTGAAGAATGACTGCAGCAGTTTTGATGTTGACTTCGGTGGTTGTTGTTTTTGCCACAACTTCCGGCTACCCTGTCTCTCAAAACTTACCCCACTGTCCTTAAAGTCCATCAAAACTCAGTGAATTGAGTCTAAGCTTCATCCCCGCATTCTTCCAGGAGAAGACGCAAAGTTTTTCCGATCCCGTTTTGTTCAAATGGCAAAACAACTTCAACGCAGCACGGTGTTCATCCTGCAAAATCATGTCTGAAGCTGGAGGCGAAAAACAACCACCCTCAATAACAAACGTCATAAAAAAGAGGATTGGTGTCGAAAAATAACAAATTTTTGCACAAACGTAGTAAAAGGGTTGATACTTCAGCCTACAAAATGAGATGACTGAGAAGTTTGTGGGTGCCCTGCAACAACACCAGTCTCAGTCTTTCTTGATCAACCTTCGTATAAAGCAAGGAAAAAAGAGTAACAACAAAGGCTTTTAAAGCCTCCCTTGACGAATCTGTAATCTGGCGGAACTGTATTCCAGTCCGCAATGATACCTATAGTTCTGATGTGGTGTCAGTTAGAAGCTATTGTGAAAATATCATGCAAATATCGTGGTAGCGTGTGTTTCTCACCCCTGGAACAGGTTCCACTTTCCATCTATAAAACGCTCCTTATGTTGTAATATTCCATCTGGAATTCTCCGGTGCTACAGAGCCAGGGCTAATATTAATGTTTTTAATGCATTTGTTTTACTGATAGTGCAGTGTATTTTATACAAAACTTCTCAAAAGTTACTCAACATCCACCACGTTATAGATGCTTTTCGATTCATCGTCCTTCTGTTGCAACTTCAGGAGATTCTTTGCACCCCGATTTTTGGCCTGTCCAATACGCTTATAACAGGTAGTGGTTCATCTTGGTGGCGGTTTGCATTGCTGCAGATGGGCCCGAATTTCTGCCTGGAATTTAGTTCATGCGATCCTCTGAGAGATGGCACTCGGTTCGGTTCTTGGGCCAGATCGGAACAATGCGTGTATGCCGGAACGCTGTGCACTGGCTGCGGACTGGCAACAGAAAATTAAATTTCTCATGAACCAAGTGGAGGATTTTGATGTAACTTCTTGTGATGGGAGCTGAAAGATAGGCGATTCGTCATGTGCATAACAACCTCAAACTTTTCGTGAATAAAACCCAAAAACTACGCCGGGAATGAAAGTGTTTGAAGTCAAGATGCGCGAAATTTTTGGGTCCCCCACACACATTTTCAACAATTGTGCGAATATTTCCGTTGCAACATGGTTTCGGCCTGTGGAAGAGTTTTAGATGAAGCTTTCAGCTATCCAAAAACACCAAAATCATTGCATTTGGACGTCATTTGCTGCTTTTCTGAAGGGAGAACGCGTCCCGGTCGACCTGGCACATTCTGTTTTTCGAAATTCGAACACGCGCCATTGTGACACAAGTCCCACATGCATGCAAACAAGCCCGAATTTCTGCCAATTCGTTCCTGTGATCTCTGCAAGATGGCAGTGTTGGCGTTTATTGGGCTATTATGAAGCTTCGAAACTGGGCAGACGCCGAGTGATGGAGTTGAACCACTACCTGTTATAAGCGTATTGGCCTGTCCTTTGTGTGGAATTAAAAAATCAGCAGCTTGCGATTCCATGATGATTCAGCAAATGGGTTTTCACAATTATAAGGTATGCGCTCGTGTTTCAGTGACTGGAGCTATTCCGTGACTCGTGAATGGGCTGTATGTACAGGTATTAACGATAAAATTGAGCCCTATACGGAAGGAATGGGCTCCCGTTCAAGCAATGTGTTGTTGCCTAGCAACCCCAGAAGTTTTCAGACGGTGTGAGTTGTTTTGATTCAAAATTACGGGGGTTGCTAGGCAACAACGCATTGCTTGAATGGGAGTGCATACCTTCCGTATAGGGCTCAATTTTATCGTTAATACCTGTACCTATATCAACTCAGCGGGCCATACGGATATGACTTAGGGCCCCATGCGGCGGCGGCACACGTTCCATACAGTGTTTTATTACGCGCATGCAAGAGCAGCAGCAGCGGATCTACATTACCCATAACATTACCTCATTTGGGGTTAAATTGGAGACCATTTTCAGTATTGTTTTCCGGCTACCCTCATGCATGCACCGTTGGCGCATGAATTCTCCCCTAGCGCAGCTGCGGACCAAAGTCAGAAATGCACACAGCAGATGATATTTTCTGCCTTTGTGTCTGTTCCCTAGTGCCTTTTATTCGACGTATTGTTTGCAGGGATGGCGGAAATGCAGACTAAACAAACGCTGAACTATAGGCCTTCGTAACTTTCCAAATAGGTCCTTCAAACCTGAATAAGGAACATTGTGAACACTTTTATTTCAACTGCAGTCAATGATGCGATCACTAAGATATATTTTTGGTTACTTTTTGGTTGAATGATCCTTTTTGTCGGGCGCGATTAGTTACCGATGGAGGTGGAGAGTGTGCTGACCGATTCTGTGGGAATATGGCATAAGAGCAAAGGAGCTCACCAGAAACTTTCTTGAGACACAAGTCAAGTTCTGGATTGGGAGGACAGTCATGGCATGGAGAGCTTTTGGGATTACAAGGGGCATAGCACAAAGAAAATGGCACTTGATTGCTGCGAATAGCCGGTAATTCTAAGTGCGCTGGTCACCGAAGCGGTATCTATGGGGCAGTGGCCCCAGCGGAGTTCCACGAACCCCGGAGGAAGGTTTGCGGAACGGCGTCTCCAAAAGCTGGAGGGTTTTTTCAGAAATTACAGCTTCTCCATGCGGCATTTTTGCGCTATAATTCTGAGTCACAGAGGTTGATTGGTGTAAGTTCCATTAAGAGAAAAGAGCAGGTGCATGTAGACTACCCCGATACTCCTTTTCTCCACACCATTCTGAGGGAGGTGCTTGAGGAAAAACCGCTGGCCGACATGAATTATTGAACAAATCAGCTCTAAAGAGATTAAGTTTTATTTTTTAATTTAATTTAAGAGACAGTGCTGGCCGTAAGGAGTTTAGGGCATGAAGCAACCTCCAGTTGATATGCAAACACACACTGATTGGAATTCCTTCCCGGCAAAAATTTAAAACTCCAATTTCCATCAATCGGCTGAAATCATGGCTCAATTCCACGTTAGTACACATGTTCTTTTTCAGGCTTTTTGGGTTGTCTTGGCCCTTTTATGCCACTTATTTTATTCTGTTTCAATTTCTGCATTGTCCACATATTCCCAAATATATATATCGAAAGGAGCCAAGCCCCGAAATTTGTACAATTCAATTCAATTTAACACCTACTCGTAAAAAAAAGAAAATTTCCAACCATGAATTTACCGTCCATTTCTGGACCTCCACAACCATTCGTGTCGGTGACAAAACAACTGGACAATTGGAAATGCAAGTAGGTCTTTATGCACAGACGGCAGATTTTATCCTCGTGGAAATACATGGCTGATGACTCAAACTGCGATGCCTTGTTTGAAATGACGTTTAGCACAGCATTGTTTCCAAGTCTCCATTCTCCAACGTGCTTCGAGTCGAATTCCTGTTAATTTTGTCCATCCCAATATTCCTCCCCCCCCCAATTCCTCTTTTACAGTTCCAGCATGGGGTCGCGTACAGTTGGAAGCACATAGACTGACCCCCTGGCTGACACTTCGTGGTGTCTACGCACATGTTGGATGCCAAATACGCTGTCTCTTAACTGCCGTCAATAAGAAACGTATTCCTTGTGGAAAAGTGGAATTTGAAAAATATCTGGATTCACGCATAGGTTCAATATCAATTAATGTACCGATGCTGCAATGCATTGTTTCGGAATGACTCAGATCGTTTTCAACGACTGCTGTTCTCAACAAAAACGGAGGTGATGGGACGGGGACAGATATTGATATTGCATGCCTCTGAAGTTCGCTTTTGACTCCAAATCCTGCGGCAGAGAAACGCAATTTTCTGTTATTTCTGTTTGCTTATGATCGTGATCCCCTTCACGCTGTCCCATCGCTCCCCTTTTTTAAACTCGACTGTTGGATGATCAACTTGAAGTGATCGCAGCAGTTTGGTTCGAGTCATGGGCTTTCGCAGTCTCCGGAAAGGTCAGAACTAGGTGTTTTTTGATATTTTTGACTGGTTCATGGCGCAATCTCTTTCTATTATGATTGACCACCCGCTATAAGAGACCTTGCTACATGTGCTACGCCAATGTTATCACACTATCGAAGGAACATTGCTTAAGAAAAAAAAAACAGTTTGCAAAATGCTGCAAAGCATTTTCCAGCTGCAGCATTAAAGCTTTATTATAGCATTTTTACGTTATAGGGCACTGGATTCGTAGGGGTGGGGACTGCGCAATGAACTTCAACATCATCAAACAACAGCAGCAGTGCTTTTCAATTTCAGCTTTATTTGCAATGCATCCGATGGGATGCATTTTTTGTGCAGATCTTTAATCTGGCAGCCAAAAGTAGAAAATAGGTGAGTGACTGTTGTTTGTCGCAATTTTTTTTCTCAAAAAGAACTCTGAAGTGCAATGACATGTTTGCAGGTCCCATGAAAAACATCGCAAAGAAAAACTTCAATCATGAAAAACTTCAATCCATTGCACATGCATGATCTGCATGATCTGCATGATCTGCATGATCTGCATGATCCGCATGATCTGGCATGATCTGCATGATCTGCATGATCTTTAAAGATCTGCACAAAAAATTGATATAGAAAATTTAGATATATGTAAAACCGTGTAACTGTTAGGCCTCTGTCCATTCACCATGGATATACACGGATAATTCCGTTTCCTTCTGGTTGCGGATATACAGGACTTCTGGTTGCGGATACAGCCAAGGTGTAACGATAAAGGTTGGGGTTGTTGAGTTGGGTTGCTTCCAGGTGGGAACAAGTAAACCTAAGGGAAGTTTAGAGGGTAACGGTGGTCACTGATTTGCGTGCAAAGCTTCACAATTGAGAAGTCAACATCAAGATTCTTGGGCTTATCTGAAAGCCTAATTTATTCTGACTCCATCAAGCAAAAAAAAACAACATCTTCCTCAAGGAGAGGGTAAGTTAAATGTGAATGAACATACATGGCCAAAACAAGGCAGAGATACAAGAGAGAGAGAGAGAGCACTAATTTCACTGAGGTTTTGAGTGGATTGTTCCTGAGAAAAGCACGGTCAACAGATTACACGTGAAGGGTGGACACTGTATATTGCATTGAGAGAATTTTTTTGGAGGAACTTAACTGAATATTTGTGGCTGGAGTCCCATTGTGGCGCTGTCCAATTTGCCTGCCTCTTCCGTCTCAGAAAGGCAGAGGTGACGAAAGGGACAAATGTGCATGCGAGCGTGTCAACTCCAGTTGTGAAGGGTGATCAAGAGCGAGGATATCTGCTTGGACATGTGCTCCCAAAAAGAGCCTTGGCCAGTGATGAGTTGTTGCTGTATGTTGCATGTGACTGGCGATGTCATGATGGTGGTCCAGGACACAGCGTTAGGGTGCGACCAGTGCAGCAGGCTTGGTAGTATTAGGCAGAAAGTGATGGCGAGTAATTGCACAGTGCAGAATATCTTCCAAAGGGGTGGTGTATTCCCCAGGCATAAGAGATGGGTGTCTCCCAAATGCAGCAAGATGACTTGACTAGTGCCAAGCGCAGCAACTCCAAGGTTGGAGCTGTAGACACTGCACTGCACAGACAGAAAAAAATGTGTGTTGAACGGAAGAAACCAGAGTGTCGCTGCTCAGAATTTGAGCCCAGACGGAAAGGACTGATCTCATGCATGCAGATCATATTTATAAGCTCGGTTTTGTGACGTGGGCTGATTTGTCCAGTTGTTTGACCCAATGGCAGCGCACCTCGATAGTGAGTTACGCTGCAACGTTGCCATATTTCCAAAAGTCGGAAATATTTGAAAAGTTTGTCGGAATAATAAACCGACGCTTTGCGCTCGGGTTATTATATTATAAAGGGTACAATGACTTCATCATTTTCGTTTCTTCCACAGTGGATGATGCCGACTCGATGAACTGTGAACTCAATGCTGACTGATCTCTTTGTCCACGAAGATAATAAACTTGTGTTATTCTCAGAGACATCTAATGGGAATTCTCTGAGCAACTTAAGAGTTGATTTTCAATTGGGTCAGGGTTCTGAAACCTGTCTAGGGTTGCAAATTAAGTGCACAACATTATTTCGGTATTGACCATCTGCGCGAATATAAGGAAAAGTATGCAAAAACGGCTAAAATCAATTGCGTGGTGAGGGGGATCAATTGAACAAGAAGCGAGCATTGCCTCAATAGCCTTAATTGGCGATCTTATCCTTTTGTTGCAGAGCACAGTTTTTGAAGTTTCTTCATTGCAAGTCAACACCTGAACTTTGCCGGAGGCCAATTTGAAAATACAGAACTTTCT
Source organism: Sinentomon sp. SZTP_YWyxl (assembly GCA_030068105.1). Classification (NCBI taxonomy): domain Eukaryota; kingdom Metazoa; phylum Arthropoda; class Protura; order Sinentomata; family Sinentomidae; genus Sinentomon; species Sinentomon sp. SZTP_YWyxl. The sequence continues at coordinate 8,448 of JASGXE010017761.1, forward strand.
CGTCTGCCCGAAACTCCGAAATCAACAAAAATGACCATTTACGCAGGCCATGTGGTAAAGGTCACCATTCATATACATTCATATTTATATTTGAACAAGTTTTGCACCCGAAGTGTTAATTTAGGATATTTCCATCTGATGCGAACATGTTAGCACCACTAAATTCTATCTATAATTGGCTTCAGCTGCGGCCCATGCACGGATACCGACCGAATAGAGCAGCGGCATCATCCGAATCTTTCTGGACAATCATTTATCCTGCTTTGAACAGCGAGGCCTAATCGTGAGCCCCTAACTTGCTGCCCGAAGAAATATAAAAGCGGATAAAAGATCCTAAATCATTTTGACCATTCCTGCTTGGCAGTTATTGCCGGATGAATAAAGTTTGGAATGAAATAAGTGCATCTTCTAACAATGGAATTCAATTGTGTGCCAGGCGTCAAATTAGTCAAATTGCCATAATACGCTACGCAATTCACCAGGCGTACAGTGGAAACAATATAGCCCGTATTTACCTACGATATATAGGCTATATTGGCCATTTCCATGTTTGTTTATAGTTGTGGATTGGTCTCTGGGACTGCTGCAAGGCCGTTGCTTATGGTTTAGACACGTGGACGGGCAGATGGCTATACCACCAAAAGGTTTCATGTAGGCTTACTGCAGAAAGCATCAATATCCATTTGCGTATGGGTCCATTAATATCATTTACACCAAATGTGACCGCTTCGCACACGCCGGAAACCTACCCGCAGGCGACAACGTTGACGTTGTTCGGAGCAAGAAAGTTCTTTTTTGGAAAAGTTCGAAAGTTGGAGATTCTTGCCTTTTTGAATATTCCACATTTTGTTGGCAGTGAATTATCCCTTTTTGAAAATCTGTCCTGGATCTTTTAATTTGACTCCAGGTATATACAGGGTAGCCCAAAAGTCTTTGGCCATAGGAAAAACTAAAATTTGCTGTTTTTATCGTATTTTATGATCTGAAACGTTTTCTAGCTCTGACCATGGATGTCAAGACTTTAATCGGAAATTTTAGCATCGAATAAAGTGGTGACTTCCGTAGTGGGAGCTAGAAAATGTCACAAATCACGAAATATGAAAAACAGATAATTTAGTTTTTTGGTGTGGCCAAAAACTTTGGGCATCCCTGAATGTGCACATGTTGTTCCAATTCAGTGTCGTCATCTGTGGTTTGAGTTAGAAAAGGTTAAAGGTTTCAGATCACAAAATTTGACAAAAACAGAAAATTGACATTTTTCCTATGGCCAAAGACTTTTGGGCTACCCTGTATTTATCTACATATTTTTATTGAATTTGAAGCAGCAATAAACAAGATGATAACACCATTCACATCCTTTGCCCTTTTGAATGCGGAGGTATAGTGTCATCGACACACACAAATTCGAACGTCCAGGACTCGAACCTTCGGAAGACGAATTTTCAGAGCCAACAGCATGTGCCTGTACTGAATTTGTAGGGCTCACATAAGCGCGTTGTCTTTACTTCATCATTTTGCATATGGAGTGTACGAGATGCGGGTAGTGTGTATGAAGATGTTCGTGAGCATGCGCAGGGAAATGTGGGATCGGAAGGGAAATAGGTAATTCTTGAATCCGGTTTTGCATTCGAAATGAATGGCTGATGAATGAAATGAGGTGCTCAGCCTCGAAGGAAGGAAGCCCGCATGTTGCAGTGTACAGTCAGGCACTGCATATCGTGTTGCAATTTGTAATTTAATGAATAAAATAGACTAAATGGAGATTGATTAAGCGATCCAAATTTAGCGTTAATTATCCATTGTTTTTCTGCGTGCGATCTACTTTAAAATTTTAAACTCATATCCAAAACGAAAAGCAAAAATGTCACCGTAAAATATTCTCGTATTCAAGCCTGAACGTTGTCGATTGTGATACAGGCAATGCGTAATGCGTGTTATGGAGGCAAAACTGTCACCCGCGCAAGTTTCTTATCCCGTTTTTATTGTGTGACTAAAAGATGGTGGAAGGGAAATAATAAAGACAGTTGAAGAGAACAAAACCGTTGTCACAAATTTCGCCCTGCAAATGGTTGCAGCAAGTGCCTAAAATAGGCAATGCAAAAATGCCTTTTTTGTCATTTGTCTTCTGAGTCGCAAGCAACGGTGCTTTTCAGATGGACATCACGTGGATTAGAAATAAAAGTTCTTGCGCATGGCATCATTAATCATCATTATTCATAAAAACCATTAATCATGCATAAAGTATCACTTTTTCAGAATTGCTGCACACCGATATAATTTATATTTTTCAAATTAATATGATTTTGATGATTTCGACTTTATGATGTGATTTGGATAACCATTCTTCTGAAACGGTTTCAATACAAGACTTCTTCTGAAAGCTTTTGTCTTAATAGGCTCCTTTGACCATCTTTGCAGTCATGTTGTTTAAAGAATAAAGATTAACAAGGATATTCATTTTAGTATAGAGTGAATTAGTATTTATCTTCTCACCGTAGACTTTGCGGAGGGGAAAAAGGCTCCTCTCCGTGCATCTCACAACATGTTAAGTGTTTTCAAAAGAAAAATTCGCAATCAATTTAATTATAAAAACAGATTTCTTCCGACACTTATCATTTTTAAACAATTGTCGCTATTTCCCACAATCGTAAAGAATGCAAGTGTGAGACAGGCGCTGCTCTAGCTTTTTTGATCCGCAGGCGAAAGAGGCTGCTCCACTCTTCATGTGCGCAACTTCAGAATCAGAGAATCAGAATAATGTTAGTTTTATGAGTTGCCTCCTCTCAATCTTCGGACAAAGAAACATGTCATTTGTGCTCGTGAAATTGTTTACAATACTTGAAGCATTCTTATCTAACAAATTCACACGGTGTGCAAGTCAGGGATCCAATGCAGTGACTCCATAGTCGGTCATACGAAGCTAAAATAAGAAAGTTCCCGACACTTCCTATATTTGTTTTTCTTATGATAAAATACGAGGGCGGATTAGCTTTTGAGACTAAAGCTTTCACATGCGACCCCCAATCCAATTTGCTAGTGACATTACGAATAGGTTATTTCACTACTCGATGAGAGTAAATTACCCCCAATGAATGAATAGATACTGAGATGTTACGGCACGTTTACTGGTCGTAAAATGAATGAAATAACACGTGTTAAAATACTGTCATCCTGCACCAATCCTCTCTTGGTCTAGCCTATACAAATCGGATTAAAGCTCAGAACTCTCTGCAGTATTCCGCATGGTAGTATGATGTGTAATTCAATCATCAACAAAGTGTCCGTTCTAAGAAATTGTGGCAGATAAATAACATACCGTATAGGAAACCAAGTGGCCCTAAAATGCTACCCTGAGGTACTCCGGACGTGATAGGTAGAGCAAACAACCTGAATTCGGCTTGAAAGATTATTTGGCAAGAGCTGTGCAGGTAGGCCATAAATAATTTGCGATGAGCTTCAACTATTCTGAGGTATCAAAGTGCCTTAAAAATAAAAATTTCTAATTAATTTTTGAATTTTGGGGGTAAAATCAATTTTTGAAATGGGAAACCCAAAGCATTTCGTTTGGCGCTATGGCTAAACTAACCAATCATTGCTCGCCGCCTGCAACGGGACGTATCAACATTTTCGTGTTGTATTTTTTCCTGACAAGTAAATTCAATTTTCCAAAAACACAACAAACAGAAATGCCTCTGGGACTCCGTCTCTTGAAAAATAGCTAGATTGGTTTTTTCTATCCGCATGATAGTGCAATGCAGTCGGTGTCCGCTCAATCATTTACACTTTTTAACGTTATAGGAAGTTACAGGCACCATATCAGCAGAACACATAAACTGGAAATGGTTTTGCCTATTTCTCGGCTCCTTCGCATGCGGACAGTCGAAGTGGAAGTTAACGCTGCAGTATACCATGGCAATTACACATGCATAATAGATGCCCTCATTTCGACCCAGAATTAGAAAACAAGACCAGGGAAGACCAGCTGGGAGTGGAGTGAGGGTGAGGGAGGGATTAAAGATGGGATTAAGTAGGGATAATGGGGGCGGAGGGTGAGGATAGTGCGGGATAGGGAGAGAGGATAGTGCGGCTGCCTTGTTACCTGAATTGTTTGAATCGAAACACTAAATGTCAAATTCAATAAAAGAAGAATACCCTTTCAGACCGGTCGACGAGAAGGGCCAGTTGGATACGGCGAGGGGTGGGGATGAGGATGAGGGTGTGGGTGAGGGCGAGGGTGAGATGCTGACCGTCAGAAACCATAGCACCGGCTGCTTCGAAAAGTACAAAAATGGGTAGTTAACGAGAAAAGGTTCTCAAGAAACTTAGCTGTTGACCTGGACAAAGCTTGGGATTGATTATCCGAAAAGAAGTTGGAACAAAACCGCTTGGAGGTCTGACGTAATGAATTCAATAGCTTCATTCGGCAATCGAAAGCTATTCAGATGCATCCGACTGGGATTCTGCTCAATATACGTGCAAAACAAACCCTCGCGAAAACAGACTGTTGGAAAAAAATGCAAAGCCAGAAGTGCCCAGAGGTCGAATGGGGCAAACGTGCAACGAGATTAGGTCTGGAGGGAGGGAACACCAACCAACTATGTGGCTCTCTCGTCATCCTTTTGAATCCGTTCCAAGTGATGATGGGTCAATACCCTCTTCATGCAGGCAGAAACAACTGACAAAAATCAGTTGGGCACTAAACTCAGTCAGAGCCTGCAATGATCAGTTAGCGGACGGTACGCATCCAATTGTATTATGTCACCATTATTCTCATTGCAGACATCATCACGAGATGAGTCGGGTATCTATGATTGGTGACGTATGATTGGTGACGGCATACCAGTTCATGATGGCCACCAAACCACTGACATGTCAGCACCAAATCATCAGCATTAGGAAAACATTATGTTCTGCGGGCCTAAATGGTGTCGAAAATCACGAGACATTATTTGCGAAGAATGGATGCTTCAACTGGAGAATGGTTATTAATCTTTCAAAGTGCTCAGTTGTGAATTTTAGGCTTTCTAGTTTGCAAAATGCCCACTATCCATTCAAAATTCTCTCCTTGTTTCATGTATGTGTAGGTACATTAACGTCATACTCTTGTGCATTGTGCTGAAGGCCGCTCATTTCTCTGAAATAAAACCTTTGTGTTTTGTCTTGATTTGAAAATTAAGCATGAAATTATTGCCCCAAATATCGTACATTCAAATACCTTAGTGGCTTAGCAAGAAAATTTTAATGAGAAGCATATCAACTAAAGAGTAAAAAAGCTAAGTGTTCCCTAGGAGTTTTGCGCTGGTATTTGACCAATTTAACAGTCAGTCCATATGCAAAAGGTATTCAAGGCATCTGTCCTCCATACAGTCGAATATGCATCTGTTGTATGTGATACGTATCTTGCCTGCATGCTGATGCTCTCGAAAAGGTCCAACGCTCTGCTGTCAAACGATTTCCGCTATACCACCAAGGTTTCTGGTATGGTGTACGGTCTCAAGTTCGATTCGTTAAAAACCAGAAGAGAAGAGAAGAAACTGTCTTTTCTCCTTAAATTTTCAAAGGTCAAATTCAGTCCATAGTATATTTTTTCAGATTCACAGTAACAGTATACCCGAAGTATCCTCTCCAAACTTTCACGAAGTCTGTTACAAAGACGTCTGTTGAAAGACTTCAACTTCACAACTTCCAATAATTTAAAAATAGCACAAAATCAAATGCGCAGTAGGTATTTTTACCTTTCTTTCTCCAGGCCCTTTAGCTCATCCGAACAGTTAGTTCTATTCCGTTGAAGTCGTCTCAGTTCTTTGATTTCTGAACCCCCATGCGAGCAATAGAGTATGCAGGAAATGCACCATCTGATCTGTGCATAGTTTGGCATTCACGATTTGTACTTGTTTATGTTAGATACCTATACATGCATCATCTAAGTTTTGCTTCTTCCAATTGCGCAGATATGGATCATTGTTTCTGTACTTGCTTAGCAATTTAAAGATAATCGATTGATTTACTGTAGCCGAAACAGTACTGATGCAAGAACTCGGAGGATGGCAACAAATATCTGCTTTTCGTTGACAGAAACGTGCCGCACAGTGCTGACTTTAGCTGCAGAATGATGGGCAATTGAAGAGTGCTAACTGCAAACAAATTGACAATCATGGCACGTTGGTCCATTATGAGGTTGATATCTAAAGCATGTATGTAAAGCACGAAGACTGAAAAACATCTCTAGGGGGCTCCATGGGAATTGACTGTTGTCTGTTCAAGGTAACCTTCCCTCAATAATTGAAAGCCTCGACCAATAAAGAATAAAGCGATGAATGCGCCTGTTTTTCATGCTTGATCACGGCCACCCTGTACGGCACCAACATGGCATCAAGAGTGTTGCTAAATAATTGATGAATCGGGATGCTGCTTGCGCAGCTGGAGAAATTTAGGTTGCAATTCAGGCAGAGAATAAAGCCTGACTTTCATCGCCTGGGAAACAACCAACGGAGGAAAGTTGGTCCCGTCGACGTAGCGGGGCACAAACACAAACAGAGCTGAAAAACTCCTAAAACGAACGTCTTAAATAATTCAAGAATAACCAAGAAGTAAGCTTGTATAATTCGTATGCCAAGGGGCCACTGCTGCTGAAACCAGAGCATGCGAGCATCGTCCTGAAAACTGAAACAGTATTCGCGAAGGAAACAAGGGAAACAGAAACTGTTGAAGAGTCACCGGTGTCGCCTAGCTAATTCTCTCTCTAGCTAGGTGGTGCACATCATTCCATGAAAAACCATGCCAAAGAGTGCATCGGACCACAATGATTCATCGACCTCGACGAGGAACAAACAGATTTTTAAGATGTTTTCGATGTGCATGTGGCTCAGTTTAATCCATTTTCCGGAATCTTAGTGTGAACTGAAAGGAAATACAATTCCCTTCATGTTTTTCTGGAGATCTAAGTGGAATTCTTTTGTTCTTTTTTTATTGCATATCGCGGTATACCTGCTGTTTTTCTTTGCTCGTTCGTTTGCGCATTTTGCTGATTTTATCCTTTTCTGACGGGCCTCATCGGCGACAATGTTCACCCACCAAAATGTGAACCAATTTTTAATAAATTGAAATTGAAATTGAAGTCACCGTTAGATATTTCACTTTTTTCAGTTTATCACTCTTGCGCGCAATTGTATGACATTGGTTTTCAACTCAAATTATTCAGTTATTGATTCATATTCATGCTTTGGTACCATTCAGGCCAAGTGTGTTTTTATTTTTTTATTTCAATTTCAAATTTCAAATTTATTTTTTTGTCTGCAGCGTCTTTCCTTTTGTTCTGTCCCAGTGTTCGGACGCCCTGTGTCCGGAAGTTCAGTGTTCAGAAGTCCAGTGTTCGGACGTCCATGAGTGTTCAGACGGGCAGTTGTCGGACGTCCAGTGTTTGGACGTCCAGTGTTCAAAAAGGTGACTTTTCATATTGGACGTCCAGTAATCAGTTACGTGACTTTCCAGTCTTCCAATGCATCAGCAATGTTCGAGGTTATTGTGTCTGAGAGAGAAAATACGCTGTATTCTTCGTTATTGAGTGAACATCGCGGGCATGAAGAGTTACAAATTTCTGATGTTCAGTTGATTGAGAGGAGATGCTTATGTTTGGAGGAATATAAAGAAGTCCTGAAAATCGCCAAAATAGAAGCAAGAGGCAGTCCTTAAAATGCATGCGGTAAAAATGATTTTCAGCAGCTAATTGCGAGCATGTTTTCGCATTTCCAAATCTCCCGTTGGAAGCCTGTGGGGAAAACCGACACTCTCTCTACGTCGAAACGCGGAGTCTTGCTCATATATGAGCAAGACTCCGCTCAATGTTCTCTCAATGTTGCAATAATTGAAAAACGTTTTGTGTTATCCTGTTTCAGACCCTTCTCAGCGTTGAAAGCGTTTCTTCTATCAACGCTGAGAGCAGAAAGATCGACCACGCAAAAATCTGCAACCGTCTTTCGGTTGCTAATTTTTCTGATTCCAAATTCTCACATCAGACCAAAACGGTGTTTTATACCGTGAAAAGGTACAAAGGAGTAGGTGAAATGCGAAAGGTGTAAACAGCACGTAGTCATTAACGTGCGTCGGGATAGCACCCTCCATGTCAAATTATTCAACCCATTAGCACAAGCGTGTAGTCAAATGACCTTGCAACACCATGTGAGGTGCATGGTTGACGTGCATTATACTCCAGCCACAGAAACCATGACGTTGACAAAGATACATTTTAACGTCAGACTAGAAGTTGTCAACACAAAAACGCGTGTATATGTACGAATATAGGCGATATGTATATCATGCAAATATGACGAACAGTGAAATCTGTGAGGAAATTTTTGTTGTCAAACCCTTCCAGCGTTTGAAGACAAGATGTTATGACAATTTATTTTTCTCATTTTTTTCGAATCCATTTTTCTCATTTCTTCGATCAAGTTAATTAGAAATATCTCATTTCGTTGATTAGTTCCGTGTCCATTTTTCATATTTCTTTGATCAAAGAGGCCTGAGTTAATAAAAAAGATCGTATTCCTTCGACCAAAGTGCTTTTGTTAATTTTTGAAAGATCTCGCATTCAGTAAAAAAGTTTAGGGTTCATTTTTCTTATTTGTCCGATCAAAGTGCCTTATAGTTAAAAGAACGATTTGATTTCCTAATTAGTTTCTCGTATAATTCCTGCAACTTTACAACATTTTTGAGTTTAAAAACGTATGAGCTGCAAATTATTTAGAAGTCGATGGAGAATTTAAGTGTGTTTCTCATATGTTTTCCTTGTCGCAATTTAAGTGTTCTTTTGGGGTGAAATTTGCAATGTGTGCGCCAGCCAGTTGGCGCCTGATGCTCCTCTGGTGGATACTATCGGAAGTGTGTATATCTATGACATCTGTGACATGACATTGCGACTCGGCAATGACATGAAGCCATACTGTGTTCTGTTGGCCTCACAGCACATCACAGAACAGCACAGCATCCACGACACTTACGTTACACATCAGGAACAGCCGATAGAACAATAAAAAACGGAACAATATATTCGCGGATGTGTGAAGCGAAGAAGGCCGACATTGCACCTCATTCCAGGTCAAGGCGCATTCCAAGAATACTCCAGAGCATGCTCACTTAGGAAATGGTAATCCTGTCGCAACAATGCAAATTGCCTGCTTTCATCCATTTGCTCGATGTAGAAATGAGTGTGTCGCTGTGGGTTTAAATTTCATCCGCAGTGAAGCATTCTCGGCACAATTCTTCACGTGAAACAGGGTTTGGATGACAATTTCCGAACTCTTCTCCGTTCTTCCTAGCCAGACACTGCCAACTGTCTAGGCTGCGCCTAACAAAGAATATTATTATGTCCCATCTGGGAACCGTTTACGGTTCACGAAAGGCGGCAATCAGGTTAATTTCGACACCAAATGTTTACGAGGCGCGCCATGCACCGCCTTTCCAGTTCATGTTTCATACATAAGAAATCATCTTGCGGCGGTGGAAGCGGCACTTTCTGCAGAAACCTCATGCGACCGGCCTGCGAACAGTTTTTTTTCTGTCGCTTTGCGACGAAAATGTGGAAGGAACGATCCTGTTCGTTTCGTTCCATATGAAGGCAATGAATTTCGAAGGAGGCGCAGATACGGAAGGAAAACTTTATTGACCAAAAATAGGAAACAACTTTTTGTGAGAAGCATTTGCAGCTCTTGTAGCTGATTTTTGTCGACTTTTTTGGTAGAGATGAGCCAGAACCATGCAGCCGTGGACTGCGGCAAGACACTTCTCAGTTTCTATGCTGTGGGTTCAGAGTTGCAAACGCTGATCACGTAGGTGACCTATTCAGTTGGCTTCCCAAAAGCTGCTGAGAAACTGTGCAAAATTATCACGGTATTCATTCATTGCGGTTTCTAACAATTTACCTTCATGGTATCCGTCGGTGGGATGGTCACCCCAAAACACTGAAGAAGTTCCATTGTGCTGTTGCTCTGAAAATTATAACTCTTTTATGTACGACAAGCTTAACAACGTCGGTCTTCGAGAGCTCCCTTTTTAGCCACATTTTTTTCTTCGGATTTCGAGATCCTTTGGACTAGTGCGATGGACACAAAAAGGTGGCTGCATGGATTCAGTGAAGATCATCAAATCTTCATTGAACATTTCTGGTAGACATGACACCGTCAAAAGAAATGATTCCGTTCATGTCTTGATCACAGTTTTCTTGTGCTCCAAACTAGTTAAGCCTTCTTCAATGTTGGCTATAAAGCTCATCCGCACGTCATTGTTTTTTATGGAGAAAGCGAACCGGATGCATTTCTATATATCCACAGATACCTAGACACAGAGTGTGGCTCGTAGAGGAGGATAGATTAGATTAGATTTGCAGTTACTAGCATTGATCAGAATTTGGGGGATTTAAGTTGGGACAAGTTTGGAATTCGCTTTTTCTGATCAAAATATGGGAGAGACCGAAATATCCTCTGGAAATGTTGGCAGTTGTCATTTCTTGCGGTGGTGTGGGCTTTTTTTTAACGTTTTTAGTTGTGCTGACGTCCGTTTTCGGTTTCCTCCGACTCCAAACAACTAAACTCCGGAAAATGCGGAAAGTTTATCCTGTTGGTTGTGAAAGGTTTTACATGTTGTACGAGTAGGTATACACGGCTTATCAAAAGCCTTATTCGAACATATATGTTAGGTGATATTTTGTAAGGCCTATAGGAGCTCCTATAGGAGCTCTGCTTGTACAAAGCTCCTATAGGAGCTCTGTTTTAACTCAGGGGTCGTTCAGAATACATGACATCGCGCGCTGCAAAACATCATGACACTCGTGTTAGGTGTGAAGTTGCACCAAGCGCTGTTGAAATTACATGACTGGCCTTCAAAATCTCACCTATATGTTCGAGGACTTTTGATGTGCTCCGTGAATGAATCCATTTGAAACCTCACCTAGTTCTCAGCACACCGACAACCACACCCTAAAAGAGCCTCGGGTGATTGACAATGAGCATAAGAATTTTTTTACAAAGCACTCAACTGTAAACTTTTTTCCAAAGCGCAAAAGGAGTTCATTACCAACTCGCGCGTGTCATTAACACGTGTGGAATCAATGGCAACCCGCGCCGCAAAACATCATGGTGTTCGTGTAAGGCGTCAAACTGCATTTAGGCCTGCAGAAACAGGATGCATTCACTCTAAACACGAAGTTCAGCTTGGAACACCATATTTTAACATGGGCTTAGATGGGAGGTGTTCTTTTAGGAACACACGTTTTGTTTTTGGAACACTTTTGGTGTTCCATTCGGAACACTTATGGTGTTCCGAAACACCTAATGTGTTCCAAATCTGTGACAGCAATGTCACAGATTTGGAACACATTAGGTGTTTCGGAACACCATAAGTGTTCCGTAAGTCTTCCAAATGGAACACTTATAGTGTTCCAAAAACAGAACGTGTGTTCCTAAAAGAACACCTCCCATCTAAGCCCATGTTAAAATATGGTGTTCCAAGCTGAACTTCGTGTTTAGAGTGTTGACTCTGCATATGAAAACCTGCGAAATTTCTCCAATGTGTTCGGAAAATCCTCACGGGCGCTGCACGTCGATGGGTGCGTCTGTACGGTGCAGTGAAACCAATGCACACCGGTGGTCGCATGGGCATGGTTACAAACCGAGCAGCATTCCAACCAAATCGACGCGCTGATAAAAAAAAGTTTCTGGACCTGTCCTTTTCAATTGGTCGATTTGCATGTCCTTGTTGTTATTGGCAATTGTTGCAGTTTTCCAGTTTCCTCTTGGTTTTCCGATACACTATAAATTGGAGGTTTCCGATAGGAACACCTTCGAAACCCGTTTTTAAACGTGGGCTTGGATTGTAGTGTGTTCCTTTCGCAAAATGTTTGGAACGTGATGTGTTCTATAATAGGAATGGCATTTTCCTGTCACAAATTTGGAACACATATAGGATACGTATCTATGGGATTTGGAACGGAGTGTTCCAAGATGGTTGTCGTTGAAGAGTGATCAGCACCGAGGTCACGCTGCCTCGCCGAGGTTGCGTTACCTCGCCGAGTTTTTAATCTTTTGTTACATTGAAGTAAATTGCGGAAATTTTCATCGCAATTTGAAGTTTGCATTTACCCCCTTGTGGATCCATGCTCCGTTTCATGTGTTCCAAATTTCTGACATCAGAAAGATTGCGCAGCAACAAGAACACATGAAATGCTCCAAAAACGTTTCGGAAAGGTCACTTCCATCAAGGGTCGTGTTAAAACGTGTTCAGATGGTGTTCTAAAAATGAAAACCTCAAATTTAGAGTGTATACAGGGTGATTCAGTAGAGCCGCCCCAAAATTGAGATATTCATTTCTCGCGACATGCTTGTCAGAGAATGTTGCTGTTGGCAAGTGATTGTATCGCCATCGATGGCACTTTTTAAAAATGCCGGTTTCTTTTGTCCAAGCCCACCCCTTTACGGTGAAAACACGAGGGGTTGTTTTTCGGCAAACCATCCCTAGCATGAACAAGCATATTTCGGAGGGGTGAAAACTTCACGATCGGTTTCGGTAGAGCATGGACAACAACTTTGTAATTTGAACCAAAGTTCCATGACAAACCATTAAGGAGTTACAGCGATCTTCCTTAAAGGGGTTGTTTGGTTATTCTGTTATTTTTGATTTTACCCCTGGGGAAGCGGAGCCGCGACTCGCACCCCAATTTTTTCACTTGTTAGCTCATTTTTATCACTCCATTGAAATTTTGCGATAACTCGCGTTTAATTTGGCGGACAGAAGTGACACAGCAAAAAACCACCCTTATAAGAAAACAGAGGGGTGCGGGGGGGATGAAACCATCCCAAACAGGTTCGTAGGAGCAGGCATTACAACTTTGTAATTTAAACCTCACATCTCCGTAGAACGGTCAAAGAGTTATTGAGATCACCCGAAACCACCCCTTCAAGAATTGGCATGAAGGGGTGAACTAAGAAAAAATCATCGACATTTTATGATACCCCAAACGAAGGCGAGCAAATTATTTGCTGGCACGAACATGCTCCGAAGAAAGGTTTACAAGATATAAACATTTCAATTTTGGGGCGGCTCCACTGAATCACCCTGTATGTAGGCATAATAAATGCTGGTATATTGCTCTGTTCTCGTGCTAATTTACAAAGTATTTGGAGAGATTCACTCCGAATTTCAATCAAAATGATCGATTTTTCCCTAAGAGTATAAAGAAATATGTAGACAAAGGGAAAAAGTTTACAGAAAACTTTTGTTTCAGTTAGATACCTACTCGGGAAGGCCGAGAGAAGAAAGGCTAGTCAACTTTTCGATAACCATTCGAAAAGGATGCTCTATAATGTAGTACCTATGCTGGGAATTTTTGTGGATTTTACAATGTGTGCCCTCTGTACAAAGCTGCTCAAACATGCTGTCTGAGAATGATGCCATGGCAGAGCAGACTGTTGAAAATGGGAGTGACTTCGTATCGCATGGCACATCATATCGTGTGGGTGAAAAAGACGACAATGAATAGGGTTCCTTCGTGCCCAAAGACTGGCCCGAAGGAGAGAACAAGGATAGAAATGAACTCATACGTCACTTACTCCTAGTTTGCATCACGAGGCAAAGTATAAACGCAAACACGTGTTAATTAAGCCCGTGGATTTTAATTTTGGCTGTTAGCTATAGACATCAGCTGGGGCGATATTTCGGATAAAAGCTTTGTCTGCTGCCTGAGTCGTAAAATATGATTGCCACCAAAGAGATGGATGCTTTCCAAAGACCTATAGTGACAGGTGGGGTTCCAACGATGTCGACGCATACCCCGAATTTGTGGTTGTCGAATCGTCTTTCGCATACAGTAGATAGATATTGATCTGTTATCCGTTATTGATCGCCTGAAAGTTATATTCCTTACTACTCGAAAAGAAGGAAATCTTCAATATCCTCGGAAAAATTCCAATCACAAATTTCCGACCAACCCTTTGTATTCAGACCCAAACCTGTTCTGGGTTCCTTTTGAAAAATTTAATTAAAAACAAAATCTGTTTGGAAGTTTTTATTGTTTCCCAAAGCAGCATTCTTTTTCCCTTTTTGCTCTTCATTGAAATCTTTTTCTGATGAATGGAATGGGACGAACTTCAAAAGGAATGATATATAGGCACAGAGAGAGAGAGAGAGAGAGCATCCCTATACCCGCATAACAATGCGCAGCGAGTATTATGGGGATCTTGCCCACGCCTGAATTATGAAAGCTATTTAGGTACCATTGGTTTCGTTTGATGTACCTACGAAGCTCCACGGAGCATCAAGGTATGCGCAGATTACAGGCCTTTCCTGATGTGATTCAAAAACTAGCATTCCTGCGGCGTTAGAGTATGCAAAGGCAGGGTGTTCACATAATCAACCGTCCGAAGATTCAGAATAGGCTAAGATATCACATAAGATATCATATATTGGCTTAGGTATACACTAACTCTGTTCGCTAATCTTTATTGTTTTACGTGTCAATGGAGACAAAAGAAAACGAGAACAAAAATTCAGGAGGTTGTCTAATTGCTATTGACAGTGATCGTGTTCCTTCGACAGGACTCTCCATAGACTTGCATCACAACGACAATTTTTAATCATGTTGGTGCCTCGTAACAAGTACCCGGCTTTGCTCCTAACATCATAGGTGTTTTTTATGTAAATCCCACTGCTAGCGTTGCAGACATTGACCTATAATTTCTGACCAGGTTGCCGAAATACTGACGTTTTACCCAGGTCACCGTTTGATTATTGCAGGAGATTTTAATTGCCCCACAATAGACTGGGTTTCATTAACTGGGGGATCATCAGCAAAAGCTGATGCTCTACTTCACATGCAACAATTATTTGGGTTGATTCAGCATGTCGTGGTTTCAACTCGGTGTGTTGAAGGAGGACGCAGTAACATTTTAGACCTCGTTTTTTGCCAATTTTGACTCAGGTGACCTGACCATCGCTGTTGAACCAGGACTATCTGGCCATGAATTTATCACATTTAGCCTTCCCCTACCAATCCGCGTTGCCAAGAAAAAAGTCCTATTGGTAAAGAGCACGATAAGGCCGATTGGGTCATCATTAAGAGCAGGCTCTATTATCTGTTTTTACGTTTTTGTGATCAATTGCCGCATTTTAATCACATCAATGAGGTCTGGACTGCATTCAAAACCATTCTTCTTCAATGCCTCGCGATGGATCCCATTAAATCCGCCAAAGCTAACACTGGCTAGCCTTGGATCTCTGCAAAATTCCGGACACTGCTTCGGAAAAAGCAAAGGCTCATCAAGAATCTTCGTGCCAAAAATACCCCCCGACTGGCAAACAGGCTTGTCGTCATTCGTTTTGAAATTCGTGACTGTGCTCAACATAATTTTGGTGCATACATTGAAAGGGCACTCTCAGAATCCCATTCGAAATGTTTTTGGCGTTTCATTAAAAGCCTTCGTGCTTCAAGAGGGCTGCCATCACTATGCAGAGCGCTGATGGCTTCTTGGCTCAGACCCCCTTTGAGAAAGCTGATCTTCTGGCGCAAACATTTCAAAATTCTGCAGTAAATACTTCCATTGAAAAAAAATTGCACACATTACCACTTCCAGTCGTCCCACCTCCACTCCAATTTCGCGTGTGGGTATTCAGCATTTGCTATCCAAGCTATTGGGCAAGAAAGCAATGGGTCCTGACTTTATCCCAGCTAGATTTCTTAAAGCTCTGTCTTTTGATATGTCATTTTTCTTCGAAATAATTATAAAAAGGATTTACTCTAACCTTTCATTGCCAGATGATTGGAAGCTGTCCAATGTGATCCCCATACCAAAGAAGGGCCCTTCTGAAAATCCAGAGCTGTACCGGCCAATAAAAGAAGCATTCTTGTGTGACCCAACTAATTGAATTTACTTATGAGATTGAATGTGCTCTTTAGGCAAAGGAAGCGGTCCATGCAATTTTTGTTGATTTCAAAAAAGCACTTGATTTGATCCCTCATTATCTTCTTTTGCACAAGCTACATCTCCTCGAATTTCCTGCTCCTCTTGTTGCCCTTGTTGAGTGTTTTTTGTCAGGGAGGTTTTTTCAGGTCTCCGTTGAGGGCCATCATTCTGCCAGGCGGCCTGAAACCTGCGGAGTCCCCCAGGGTAGTGTCCTTGGTCCACTTCTCCTTATCATTTACATCAATGACCTTACTTGCTTACTATCATGCAATGAAAGGCTTTTTGCACATGACTTAGTTCTTTATGGTCCGCCTCTTGGTACATATTTGCAGGAAAATCTAGATGCACTTAGCTCTTGGGCCAAAATTTGGGGTTTAGTCATCAACGTTTCCAAATGTAATTGGATGGCTTTCAAGATAAACTCTAATTTTTCACTTTCACCTCATTATAAACTTGGTGGAAATCCGATAGACAAGGTCAGTGGATTTAAGTATATTTGGGAGTTTATATTTCCTTTGATCTGTCATGGGATGATCATATCACGTATACTATTTCAAAAGCTAGGAAGGTTCTGGGCATTTTAATTAGAAATATCAATGCTGCCTCATCCAGGGCCAAAGCTGAAAGCCTATTGAATTGAATTGAATACTTTATTTCTTTAAGAGGCGTACACCTCATATCAGAATCAAAACACTGAAAAACAATGATATACATAAAAAAAAAATGAAAGAACGCTCAACGGTTAGATTAAAATCATCAAAGATACGGAATGAATTTGAAATCCAAGAGCAGAACAATTTTATGAGACTGTCGAAAATGTTCAAATCAACTTATTTAAGTACCAATGTGATTGACATCAGGGCAGCGCTGACAAGCGTCTTTGCAGAATAGGAATGCTTAGAGGCTGTTCAAAGACATTCCAAGGGAGGAGATTCCAGTCACGCACTGTCCTCGTTATGAAGGAATATTTCCCAACCTCACGCCGGAAGCGAAGAGGATTTATTTTAAAGTTATGGTCATGACGTGAATAGTGGGTTGGGAGGTTAACATAATTTAACAGCTCTCCCGGGTCGCCAACATTAGCCAGCACTTGAAAAAGGGCAACGAGCCTGGCAACCTTCCGTCGATGTGCCAGTGACCTCCAACCTTGACATGATATCATTTGCGTAATACTGCTAAAACGTCTAGTCACCAACTACAAATCGTGCGGCTCTACGCTGCAACATGTCTAGGATATGAGAGTGACCTACTTGGAACGGGTCCCACGCCGGGGAAGCATACTCCAAAATTGGTCTAACCAAGCTTGTGTAGGCTAGCTCACGAATATTTCTAGGGCATTTTCTATAATTCCGTTTGACAAAATTCTGTTTGACAAGCAGAATTCGCCTTGGCTGCAATTCCAGCAAGGTGAGGACCCCAATTCAATTTTTCATCCAACGTAACCCCAAGGTAAGTGATTTCTGATCATTGGGGCAAAGGTTTATCATCGATAAAAAAGATATGTTTGCGTTGAGTACCATCTTTAGAGAACGAAATCGAAGCGCATTTTGCAACATTAATTTTCATGGCCGAGTCAATGCACCAAGATGATAAATTTTTCAAATCACATTGTAAAGCAAGGCAATCAGCTACACATTTAACATTTGAATAAAGGAGGCAATCGTCGGCAAAAAGACGGATATTACAGTTCAGATAATCAAGTAGGTTGTTAATGTAGATAATAAACAACAAAGGTCCAAGAATGCTCCCCTGGGGAACACCGGAAGTCACAGGATATGGCGCAGACAAATGAGAGGCAACTCGAACAACCTGTGACCGATTGGAAAGGTAACCACGAACCCAGTTAACGGTGCATTCATCAAACCCAAGATCATCTAGTAACACGTGGTCAACGGTGTCAAAGGCTTTGGCAAAGTCTATTGCTATGGCATCAACTTGTCCCACCGAATCTAAAACCATAGACAACTCCTGCACAAAAGAGGTGAGTTGGGAAGTGCATGAATAGCCCGCCCGGAAGCCATGCTGAAATGGAGAAAGCAGCCCATTTGAATCTAAATAGCTTCTCATGCGAGTTGCCATAAGAAATTCCAAAATTTTTGAACAAGTGTTTAGTAAACTAATTGGGCGATAATTAGAGGGGTCAGATTTACTACCCTTCTTGAAGATCGGTACAATAAGAGAGCGCTTCCAAGAGGATGGTATATTACCTACACTCTAAACACGAAGTTCAGCTTGGAACACCATATTTTAACATGGGCTTAGATGGGAGGTGTTCTTTTAGGAACACACGTCTTGTTTTTGGAACACTATAAGTGTTCCATTTGGAACACAAATGGAACACTTATGGTGTTCCGAAACACCAAATGTGTTCCAAATCTGTGACATTGCTGTCACAGATTTGGAACACATTAGGTGTTTCGGAACACCATCAGTGTTCCAAATGGAACACTTATAGTGTTCCAAAAACAAGACGTGTGTTCCTAAAAGAACACCTCCCATCTAAGCCCATGTTAAAATATGGTGTTCCAAGCTGAACTTCGTGTTTAGAGTGTAATCTTAGACTAGCATTAAAAATCAAAAAACAAGAAATTTGCTAAATACGTTAGGAAGCAATTTTAAAAACCTTGCAGTAATGTGATCATCGCCTTCAGACACTTTAGATTTCATTTTAATAATTCGATTTATGATGGAAGTTTCAGAGAAGACTTCCCAATGGTGACACTGTGAACAAGAAGAATCAGACGCAGCGGAAGCATGGCTTGATTTTTGAAACACCTTTGCAAACACTCTATTCAAAAGCTCTGCTTTCTCTGATTCGTTGGAAGCCAAAATCGGACAATTGGTGTCATCAAAAGAGAGAGTTGGAATGGAAGCCGTGTCTGTTTTCAGAATTTTGTTTAATTCCCAAAATTTTTTACTCCAAAGCAACCTTCACGGAAGGAAAGGAGATAATCAGAAAGAGCCTTGTGTTTTCCTTCCGAATAAGCAGTACGTAAGAGCTTTCAAATATGAAATAGCACATTCACGTGAGCGCTTCCGATTTCTGAAAAGCAATCGTAACTTTCTTTTCATGTTAGATAAATGCACGTTAAACCACGGTGGCCTACGCACAGTGCGAATTAACCGCCGAGGTACAAAAAGTTGTAAAGCTACCCTTGTTATTTCAGAAAAACGTTCCCAGAGACAATCTAGCCCTCTGTCGTCATCAGACATTTTCTGAAAGTCATTGTATCTGGACAGCATATACTTTGACATGCCTTCCCGATCAGCCTTTCCGAAAAGAAAAATAGTTTTGTTTACAGCTGTGATTTTAGGTTTGCGAAAGTTCAACTCAAAATGGACCAATTTATGATCGGAGATGCCATCTTCCACAGACAGATTACGGCAAATTTCAGGTGGCCGCACCAAAACCACATCCAAGATATTTGGCCCGCGCGTGGGAGAATCAATACATTGGACCAAATTGTACTTCGAGTCAAAAGAAAAACATGCCGTGTTCAACTCCAGCCCATAAAGAGGCGTCGAATTGATCCTTCCCAACTTCCAGTTTATGTCCGGAAGGTTCAAATCGCCCAGAATAACCAGCGGTTTGTTGGCACATTTGAGCAATTTAAATCGATTTAAGCAATCATCCAGAGCATCAAATAAAGCAGAATCAACAGAATGGGGTCTATAAACAATGACCAAATGGAATTTCGTGGAGGCATCAAGGTTATTGTTAACAGAGCAGAGCATAAATTCAAAAACAGGATGGATATAAAGAACGGAGCAAAGTAGATCAGGCGTAGATGCACAAAACAAACCTCCGCCTCTCTCATCTCTATCTCTTCGGGCAACAGAGAACCCCGGAGGAAATATCTCCGCATCCCCGATTCTCGAGGAGAGCCAACTTTCTGCTCCAACGAGTAAATTTGGTTCGAAGAGTTCCACCATGGTTCCAAGCTCAATTTTTTTATTTTTCAAACTTCTGATATTAGAATACAAAACTTTTATCCCCTGCTTTTTGGATTTTCGTGGCAAAGGTTTTGCCGAATTGTCCTCACAGGTCTGCGCAACCAGAGGCAATCCCAAAGGCACAGATGCTATCTGCCCACATTTGACATTTTCATCATTTGTCCCCGTGGTCATCAAAGAAAGAGTTGAGCGCAGTTCATGGACAAAAGTCTGCCCATTTGCCGTGGAACCATCAGCAGGTGAGCTGAAAGACACACACAGTGATTCAGGTGATTTTGATCCACCAGAAAACCCCATGTCAACCATGCATTCAGAAAAGCCAGGTGAAATGGAAAAAGCTTCATCTGCAGGTGCAGAAATAGATTGACGTGAATGAGTTCGCATTGGGATCTCATCCCGCGTTGATTTAACAGAAAAAGAAGCTCGAGATGAAAATCCTGGGTGGTCAGATTCAGTTGACAAAGGACGCAATTTTACAAAGTCAAAGCAAGAGAAAATAGAGCAAAACGAAGTTGAGGGCTGGCCGCATTGACAAGCAAGTGTTTGCGGACTCAGTACAGATTGCTCCGGGAACCATAAAAATTTTTTGAGGTAATTCCAACATTATGCAGAAAAAAATTTGCTAATTCAAAATATCCTCTTTTCGTCAGATGGCAGTTGTCCGCTTTCAGCCAGTGACGACTAAAGTTATAGTTAATGTCTGCGAAGAATACGTTATGCGACTTGCAGACACTTTTCATAGCCTCATTAACGCCGAAAATAACGTCAGCCGGAATATCTCCCCTGACGATCATTGCTGAAACAACGATCCGAATTGCGTGGTGGCATTTTTCTCGCACAGCACTGATCAAGCTCACCATATCATTCGGAATTCTGGCAAAATTATTAGGATCACGTAGGGAGTTGGTTCCTACATGAATAACGAGAACCTTTATTTCGCTGAAAAGCGAACTCGGTGAACTACGCACAAACGATTCCAGTTGAGAAATCGTTACACCTGGCAGACTCAGCGAGCTAACATCATCTCCAAGGTTAACCGCTGCTCCCCGAACCAACGAATCACCAATCACCAGCACTTTGTTTCGCGAACTTCCACGCAGATGCTGACGACGCGGACGATAGGTTTGAGGATGATCCTGTGGAAACTGATCATCTCGCGGATGGTAATCCTGTGGAATCTGTTCAGCTCGCGGATGATGATCCTGTGGAATCTGTTCAGCTCGCGGATGATGATCCTGTGGAATCTGTTCAGCTCTATTAATTTGTCCGACAAATTTTTGTCCGACAAAATTTGTTCGACAAATTTTGTCAGACAAATTAATAAAAATCAGCTCTATTAATTTGTCCTTGGTTTTACCCATTCTTGAGTATGCCTCTGAGGTATGGGATCCCTTTCTTTTATCCCACTCTAGTGCTCTTGAGCGTCTCCAACGTGCAGCCCTGCGCTTCATTTGCTCTGACTACAAGCGAACCTCATCTGTTTCCGCAATGCTCCAACGCCCAGAACTTAGCCTGAGAGACGCAGGTGCCGGCGATTAAAATTTTTCCAAGCCATATTGCAAGGTGGGGTCTGTACAAAACTCCCTCCCCCATTTAGAGTTAGACCTGTTCGTTGTCGAACTGGCCATGGCTACCATATTGAACAGCCAATTGTCAAGTTCAATAAACATTTCAACAGCTTTTTCTTTCGGACTGCCAGATAGTGGAATAAACTATTGCCTTCTTCCCCCTACCTCCAATCACTGCCGAGTTCTCAGTGACCATGTGATTTCGGCGTTTCAACAAAAAATGGCTGATGCAGTCCGGCCTCATCTCATTTCGCTTTTGCCTGTTTTTTCCAACATTCCCTGTTTGTTTGTTATGGTTCTTTTTCGTGTGTTTTATTGTTGTTTTTATGACGTTCGACTTGAGATTTGTGATAATAATAATAAAAATAGATAATTCTTTTCGATGCAGTTCAATCCGAAGCAAAGCTGATAAGAAGTCCGGTACTTCTCGAACTTACGCGGACGTTTTTAAAAATTGCAGCTCGCCAGCGCCTCAACATAAGTGCCCAAAGCAAAATCAATGACCACGTCGAATTCTGTTCATTGTCATGAATCTGTTATGACAGTCCGCGAGTGGAATGCCGTTCCCTCCTCGGCCCCATTTTTGCATATGCTTGTCATAGTTCCCGCAGGTGGACTTGTTATCCCGTTTAATTAGCTTCCAGTTCAGACCTCTTCCTCGAATTTTGCTGATTTGTTTTTACTTCATTTTATTGTCTGGGCGTTCAACTTCATGCAGAACTATTATTTTGTTTTATATGATGTGTCCGATGCACACGCTACGGCTACAAAAATTCACTTTTAGACCGGATTGTTTTAAAAGCAAGCAAAAATCTGCCAGTTAGAGAGATGCTGCCGTTCCCTCAGCCTTCCAAATGTGGTTTCCTTCAAGACGAGACGAGTAAATGCCCTGTCAGGATATGATGCCATTTGCAGAGAAAATCAATTCCTTCTTTCTCTTTTCTTTTCAATTTTCAGTGGGTTTTGTTCTCTTTTTCCAAAGCGTTAATCTTCCCGCAAGTGCGGAACGAACGACGTTTGAGGTTAAGGAGTCGGTGGTTTGTACTGCACGTCCGTATATGGATTTTTAATTTGCTCGTGCGGCTCTTGTAGCAATTTGAAAGGTTATGGAAGGGAAGAAAAGCGGGATGGAGAGCGCCGAAAAAAAAACACGGAAAGAAAGGTTAGAGAATACGATGGAAAAAAGAAATGTTAAAGTTCGAGGGCTTCGGGGCAAAATGGAGCTGCCATGCGTGCAGAACGCCACTCAGCGGAGAAATTCGCCTATTCTTTTGGAGGTCGTGCACCGCCTGTCAGTTTGCGACTTTCGCTCGACGTTTGTTCCGCCTTATCTCACACAACGATCGAGACACAACGAGCGGGACTTGATTCTCATTCAAGATTGATGCGACAGGTCAGCTATGGCAATGAATGTCGACAAATGTAATCTGATTCAATTCTGTTCAAAGAAAGACAAT
>JASGXE010017762.1:0-32333 GCA_030068105.1 Sinentomon sp. SZTP_YWyxl
TGTTAGAGAAGTGCAAGGTTGAAGAGACAAGGGAAGGACATAAAGTGGTAGCGTTTGATGGAAGAGAGACGGAAGCAGTTGGGTGTGCAGAGGCAAAGTTTTGGGAAAGAGATGGAAGGGAAAGGTGTTGGTGGCAGATTTAAGAGAGGTTGATATGATTTTGGGAAGAGATGTGATGCTGAGGTTAGGAATGTGGTTTAATTTTGCGAGAGAAGTGTATGGAGTAGATTGACGAAAGGCAGAAGGACAGTTATGGTTTGGGGTAGGCGAGGGCAACCCCACAAAACTGGCCCAGAAGGAAGAGGTGAAAGTTAAGAAGAATGGAGAGGGGCAAGGTAGAAATGAGAGAAAGAGAGTTATGAAGGAAGGTGATCATGAGAAAGGGAGTCATGAAGGGCAGAGGGTGAGTACGGAGTGTGGAATGGAAGAAGAGCAAAGAGTTAATAAAGGTGGACTGTCAGTGGGTGTAGATGAGAGAAAGACAGATGAGAAAGGGTTGGAGGTGGATAAAATTATGTCAGTGGTGAGAAGTGATGAGCAACAGGTGGAGATAAAGTTTGGGTGGTGGTTGGATCAGTGGTAAGAAGAGAAGTGAGGGGATCATGTCACATGTGTACTAAACGGATTTGTGAGATGAAGCTGGGCAACGAAGTGCGCCTTTGAAAATATTGCTCAGTTTAATGTCCCTTATCAACAGAGTGAACTGTTTCTCAAGCGTTTCTGCTGTATGCTGAAATCGACCTGTGAGAAAGTTGTTGGTGAAATTTCCTTTCATTAGAATCTACATAACATGGTAACCTGGTACATAAAATGGGAGAAAGCTGTTCAACTGGTACATACTGCGTAAAACCTCCCATGAATCTCGATAACACTGCCACTCAAAAATTATTTTTCCATTATTTAACAGGAATTAATTATTATTGCATTGATGATTCATGATTTGAAAATAATGTGGAAAATGGTGTAAAAAAATTAGAACTTCCCCATAGAAAAGAACTGTTGGCATCTTCCCCTATTCTGGGATTCGAGGAGGATTCGGATTCGAGGCCATTTGGATTGGAGTGGAATTGGAAATAACATTTTAAGTCAATGACATCCAACCTGAATAACCATGACTGGATTAAGCTGGTTCTAATTTAGAATTTGGTTTGGCACTCTCCGCACACAAACAACCAACCCTGGCCAGTCGCAAGTTTACCTGCCTGCCTAAACATTTGAAACATTGGAGGCCGTAGCAACACCGTAGCACATTGAGCAAGCCATGTCTGAATGCAGCAATTCAAATTCTATTGCATGTAATCATCTCCACCTGCTAAACAGATCAATCTCAAAAATATTTTTGTCTCCTTTCTTTGTTCCACTCTCATTTCAATTAGGGAAGGTAGGTAAGTACCATAGCTGTGATGGTTCCTTGAGTTGTTCTGGGTTGCTTCGGCCAAACCTGATATTTTGAAGCCAGTTGTCGATAGTGATTTTTTGTCAGCTTTTTCAGACGATGATTTTTTACTCTGGTCTAAAGTAATTCCGTCGTCCAATGGATTCCACGCAGGCGTATTCTCCAGGCTTTGGGTCGTATAGTCCATCAGGTTCTGCCTGTGATGAGAAGGTTTGTTGATACAAGATAATTTATGACCATGGGGGCCCTTAACGGGAACCAGATATCTGGCCACCGTGGACATCTGGCCGCCACGGACATCTGGCCGCTAGTCAACTGGCCGCCGTGGACATCTGGCTTCCGTGGACATCTGGCCGCCGGACGTTTGGCTGCCATGGACATCTGCCGCAGGCCGTTTTGCCGCTGCGATATCATAACAGTCATGAACATTAATGACGTTGGACATTATCATGCGAAGGCTACCATTGCTTGTTTTAATTTATTTACTCTTGATTTAAAAACAATAGGTACTTACACAAAAATTATTGTTGACAAAACGAGAAGCAGCATTCTTCTGAGTCAAGATTTAGTAAATGAAAAACAAATAGAAACAGCGTAAAACATCAGGCAGAAAACATTCAAACAAACTGAGTTGGTGTGCCACCTATTTGGGATGCACTCGGCCTGCTATAGATAAGGGATAAGAGAAGTGACCGCTGTGGACATTTGTCTGCCGGTTGTTTGGTCACCGCGACATCTGGAAATCATCATTAAAATTTGTTAAAGCACAGTTTACAGACAAAAACTTCTTTCGATGGCAAAAAGTTTCAGTTGGAGCGACGACTGCAGCAATTTCACATTTCGAATGCCGCAAGCAAATCTAAAATGAGAAACTTGGCGATTGTGCTTTTTAAAACTATTTGGCACCATTTTCTACACAATTTCAATGTTCTTGGTCTCAACAGAAATGATGACTTTTATGAAATTTTATGAAAAAAGCCATTTTGAAGTAATTATTGCTCATTAACAATTTTTTCTTTTGGAAAGAAAGAACACATCAATGAATTTGTGAAAATGGCTTGAGATTTTGGGGGTTGGATGTGAATCAAATTCCGAAACCTGTCTGAGGGATTTCAATTTGCACGGCGCAAAACATCAGGCATCAGCAGTCACTTATCCAGCACAGACCAAAGTTGGGAATGCAGTACTTTGCAGAAAATAAATAGGTTCAGGGTGAGGGTTCATCCAGGAAAATTGCAGGGGCAGGAGGTTTTGTTGTCAGCAGGGGAAGGAGGGTTTCACAACCGAAAATCTGCATATGAATAAGTCTCGAGCGTAATTACGGATTGGCCCACTTCATTGAATTTCAGGTCAGTTTTTTCTTTTCCCTGTTCTACATTTAGGTATCACTTTTAAGATTTTTTTCTGGGCATTATACCTACCAAGGTAGATACTTTATAGACACCTAAGCGTGACGCACGACAAGTAAAGGAGAATGCAACGTCATAATGTCTTGAATTTGAAAAGTTGAATGTCATTTTTGTCCAACTGGCATGGCTTTGTGCGGAGCGGCTATATGTTACTAGGCCAGAACTGAAAAAAAATCTCATAAGGCCCTGCAGACAGTTGTCTGTTTCAGGTTAATGTTCACGACAAAGCACGGCAGACAGATGTCCATGGCGGCCAGTTGTCCACGGCTGCCGTATGTCCAGCGGCCAGATGTCCACAGCGGCCAAGTGTCCGGGAGGCGGGAACCCCCTTAACTACTGGGCCCATTGGTCCCACTGGCCTGATTTCGTCATTCCAAAGATCGTATCTGCCTCAGAATGTGTCGGCAAATCATTCATTTGGAATAACATAGCACCCTATTCTCCTCCAGAATAAATTCAATGGATTGATCAATAATTCTTGTCCGCAAGTTGGGAAATTCAGCCTTGAAAAATACAGCAGGCTGCCTTGCCTCAAATTCAGGTCGATTTGGGAAGGAAATAATTTTGATTTTTCCAGCTGCATGCGCATCTCTGTCTCCGTGAGCTGCTGTACTGCTTGAAATGAATGGCATTCTGCAGCAGCATATCTGCATGACTGGCTGCAACATGATCTGCTGGCACTGCTTTGCCTTTTTGAAGAGAGCAAGGCATTACAGAATATGAAATATTGAGTAGTTGTGGTGTGGTTACGCAGGTGGTCGGCTACGGGTGAGCCGCAGGGCTGCAAAAATTCGTTTGGAGCCCTGGAGCATGGATTTTGGAGCCTGGTCAAATTTTGGTCGAATAGCTTTTTTTTGGTTGTCAGCCCGTTTCGATCAAAATGCGAAAGGTACCTATTTCGCATCGCCAATCTCCATTTCTTTCCATCCCGGACGAAGTCGGAGAGCTTTTTCTTTTTGCTCACCAGCCCATTTCGATCCCGGTCGTCCCACAACGGTCCTGGGAGCAATGCTCCCGTGCTCCCGACTTTTTGCAGCCCTGGGGTGAGGGCGGGTCCTTAGAAGAACAGATGAGCGAAGAACTTGTTCTCGAGTGGGCGGGAAGAAGATCCACCCTTGGGACCAAAGGATTTTGCTGCCAGCAATGATGCAAGAACACGGATTTGCTGACCGAAAATTATGACAGAGCGTACATGATGGGCTGGTCATCCGCCTGTCTAGGTGATTAGGTGACTATGTGGATACCACTGTGATGCAACAGTCTGAGGCGAATGGAACCATCCGTGCCATGTGGACCTAAATATCTAATAGACCTAACCAGTAGGAAGGTACCTTTTGGAATGCTTTGATTTTACCTGAGCTCCTGAGAGACTGCCTCTAGCAAAATAACACGTGAGGGCAATTTGTTCCTAAATCATTTCTACAAGCCTCGTTCATGGAACAAAGGGATGCCTACCTATTGGACTTTCTCAAAGTCAGGGTAAGCAAGGCAGAAGGCAACAACAATCATTGCATCAGTACTGATCTGTAAAAGGGTTGTGAATTCAAGAACATGCCCATCTTTTTCCTTTGTTGTGCGACTTGGTATGATGAGGGCATCGTCAGAAAGTGTTGTGCCAAAGTGAAGTGAGCTAGCTTGAAATGGTGGACTGGCCTCAAGCCAACTGACCTGATGACTGGGACTGCACTAAAACATTTAGGAAACTGGGATTCTCAGATGTGCATGCAAAAACAGGAATGAATATTTTATTGGAAAATAAAGCAGGCACAATTGTTGTTTACGTCAGTACCTTTGGTTGCAGTTGTTGTCATTTGTTATTCCAAAACAAGTGTTCCAGGTATATCATTCTACAAGCACAACCCTGACAGAAAAAGTCTAATTGTCTACGTTCACCCATACCTGCCTGGGAGACCTAGGTACTGTTTGTTGCATTATTTAATTTGATTTTCTGTGACCATTATATTACCGAGACAGATCAGGTTTGTGTGAATCGGTTCCAATAGGCAGGTGGGTACCACTGATGCTCAGAAAAGATTGGGGTTCTGTGTGCCAGGGCCACCAGCGAAAAATGCTGGGACACTAGCAATCCCATCCTTTTTGGTCTGGTCCTCAGTTTCTGTACAAAGAATTGAACCCACCTAATAAGCAAGACCTAATGAACGGATGGAAAACTAAATCGTACTTCATGTAGGATACCTATTGATATTGCACAATGACATTGAATGTGTCTGTAATTATGCCGGACTCTGCAAGTTTTGCCAGAAGCTGGGTTAATTGACCATGAACATGAGAGAAATGTACCTACCTACAAGGACAACAACGCTACGGGCTGGAGGACATTTTTACCAGCGATTTAAGTGCTTTGCAACACTGGGATGAGTTAAAAGTGCAGTAGGCAGAACAGAATTATTTTAAATGCACTCATCCTCCATTCAAAACACAAACCGGACTGATGCCGCCTGGTTTGTGTTTTGAATGGAGTGTAACCACACTGCCACAAAGCTTTTTAAGTTATAATTCCGATTTTCTTTTTTTCCCTTTTAGGAGGCCTTTCTCCTGGTTTCGGGTGATGAGTTACCAATTCGTGTTGGAAAGAATCTCATTGGTCGAGGAGATGATTGTGATATTGTCTTACAGAGCAAGGTTAGTAGGTAGTTGATGTTTGGTGTATGGATTTTTTGCTTTGGTTGCTTGCATTTTGGTTTGATAGCACTCAACATTTCTTGCTTCTTTGAGACTCTTGAATGGCATGTCCCCCAAAAGTTTTGTTGCTTCATTCGCAGGAAATCTGTGGTGCATCGGATTTGATTGCAGTGCTGCTTGCTGTATGGGGACAATTTTTTGTTCAGTAATAATTGTCGTACAAGCATGGGATGTTTCTTAATGGGCAGCAGGGGCTTTAACTTGATGTTTTTTTAAACCGCAAGAAGGGTAAAGGGCCAACCATCAACAATTTTTATTCGATCTCTTGGAGTCATTTCTGTTGTGCGGCAACCTGGCAAATAAAGCTCATTGGCTGAACGTAATGTTTGCTTTTCTTTACTTGTAATAATGATAGGGCCTTCCAAGTGAGCATAGTCAATCATTTTGGTTCTTCAGCAACCTGGCAAATCAATAACAATGCATTGTTAGGTCTCACACTAGGTATCTATAAAAAAAATGGACAGACAACTGCATCATTTTTTTATTTAGGTATTAGAAACACAAGCATTCAAAGGACACAGAAAGCAAGCCTGAATTTTTACAGGACCAGGCACCCACCAAATCTAGATAAGTTGTTGCTAAGTTGTAGCAGGGCCTTGTTATGATGCACAGGATTGCATTTATGCCTGTTGATGTGTTTCCAGTTTACCTCCATAAGGCTGATTTTTTTGTGCGGTAGCTCTGCATTCACATAGGTACCTAGGTGGGTAGGGATTCGTACTTGTTTTTTTTAATGGAGCAAAAATAAACGCCCACCGGAATGGCATGGCAAAGAATTGTTTCTTGTGGAAGTCTTTGAGCCTGGACTGATTGAGTATCCAAATCAATAGCTAGTCACATACATTTGGAGTAGGCCTAACTTACTTCATGATTTGCAGCATAGTTTTCCTAATTTCCCATTCGAAACCGGCCAATCCTGACAAGCAACCTACCCTCACCACCTAGTACCTACCTACCTGCCATAACGGTGTTGCTTGTTGTCAACCGACTGACAAGTGTCTGTCAATAGTAATTTATTGCTTGTCAAGATTCTAGTTGATGTCCATGTTCACGTAGGTATTTGTCCATAATATATGTCCCCAAAATGGGCGAGATAGGTAGGTCCACTGATTTAGAAGCTCAACCCTCTCCCTCATGTTTGACCTGCAGGAGTTGAAAATTAATGATAGGTTTATCCACCCAATCCAAACAGGTTTATCCACCCAATCCAAACAACGTCCTTGCCCTCTTTATTTATCCACATCTGGAGTCATGTTTGATAATCTTGGGATAACCAATCGTGTGATCTCGGTGACCCCAAGTTCGTCGAAACAAGAGTCCAGGTTTGGATAAAGATGATATGAAAATTATCTCATCATTCACATGGAGCCAAAGTCCTCCACTCACAAATAAAGTTTGAATACTTGATTGGGTATAGTTTTCACCGAAGTGGTTTAAAGGTCCGGTTACGTGCACACTTCCATTCCATAAATGCTGCAGTCAGGTTCAGCACTATTTTTGGTGGCCCTTCAAACGTCAAAACACCTTGAATTTGCGAGACACTTAACTCCAAATGTGACAAGTTGGTGTGTGTCCAGCTAGGGCTGTCTCACAGTTCAGTTCACACAAGATGAGAATGGTCAAACACGCATGTGCCTTCTTTCTTATCGATCTCTTGCTGGCCGTTGAATAGACATACCATCCCTTTGCCACAAAATCCAATCTCATTGTCTGCACCGCCACATCTCTTCTTTGGGCCCTAGAGGGAGGAAATAAAGCACAATTCCATAAATTGGAAAAATAACTTTCCTTTTGTTATCTGTAACTAGGCGTGGCCAATCCTTTGTGGCAGAAATGTAGTAACTTTTTGCAGATGGGCTTTTTGCTATCGTACATCCCCTCATCTGAAAAGGCACTCATGTTTTATAAGGATTGACAACACCAACCCCACGCATGCCCGAACCTTTGTTTTGAAGTAATTTAAGAAGGAAAATAACGATTCAAATGTAATCGTAAATTTACGGATTCAGGTAGGTACAACATTTTCTAGCGATACATATGAGGGGGAGGGACATGCAATGAACTTCCCCTATTTGACAGCCAAAAATGGAAAGACGGATGGATAGATATCAGAAATGGATGCAATAGTGGCAAAACGTCTCGTAGTCTGGAGAGATTTCAGGGAATTGTGCTGTGGTGCTACTCCAGACCCGTAAAAGTACTGGAATTCCCCCCCCCCCCAAAATTCCCAAATCTTTCCCCTGCTCTATGTACTTGGCATGTCACTAAAAGTTTCCTTCAGAGATTGTTATCCACAGGCTGCAATTAATTCACGATGGTTGATGCCTGTTCAGACTGGACAATGAATGAATATTGTTACAATGTTTGGGGAATTAAAAATAAAGTTTTCTCACCAGACCACATCTAGGACAACAGTTGCATGGTCCTGGAACAATACCATGTTTGCATGCCGCTGGATAGATGCATTTTGATCGATCACATTTTGATTCACATTTGTTGCTGAATGCTGCTGCAGATGGCAGTGGCAGTGGCAGTGATGGAGTTGGAATAGAGGCTGTGGTAGTGATCACAGCTGATGCAGTCTCCAAAGTGGTGTTTTCATCTGTGGCTGGAACCTGAGTCGGCTGAGCATCTCTGTCGAGGAAAATGTTAGGTACCTACCTCCGTTAAGGAAAGGGAATGAGAATTGGATTTATGAATTCAGAGGAAAGATTGGGGGAAAATGCCCGTGTTTTCTTACTTTTCATTGACAGCCATATTCATATTACCACTACATACAGGGACAGCCTGTTTAGGAAATAAGAATCCCCCGACTTTCCTCTGAGGTCAAAATGTTCCAGACCTTTCTCATCAACATAGATTTTAAGAAGTTCACATTTGGTATTTGGAAGTTCGTGTAAGAAGTTCACATCACCTATTTGGTATTTGCGAGATTTTGTTATAATGTGCTGCAAGCATTGTAAGTTCTGCTGTGTACCTATGCGAGGTCAAGTGAATCCATAGCTACGGTCACTATGCAAAGAGCAAAAGACCACAGGAAACACAGTGTATGATGGGATTCAGATCACCAGATATGAAGCCATATTCATAACAGATCAGATCCGAGATGAATAAAAAAGCTTCCAACCTCTCTTGGCACAAATAACACCGAGAGAAATGAGGAGTGATTGTTTTCTGTCAGCTATTGGTATCCCTTGCTTGCCAACAATATGCCCCAATGAACAGCTATCTGAAATACTTAGAATCATAGTCAGAAAGGAAAACATTGGAGGAAATGAAAGTGAGGCCATACAATGGGCGAGAGCTCCTGAATCAAAGTTATTGGCAACCTTTCGAGAGGAGCTAGCCAGTGCCTCCTATAGATAAAGCCGACGCACGAAACCATATGACGTCATTCATTTTTGAAATAGAAGATGGAAGAAAAGAGGAAAAGAAAATGGGAGTGAACGGCGGATCTCGGTGGCCAGCCCAAAGAAAGTTGATTTTCTCTTGAACCAGATGACGGATTTTGATGGGACTTGTCACATCAGAAAGCTGAACAGTGTGCGATTTTGGACGTGTATAACAATTCCGAACTTTCGTTGCTAAAATTTGAAAAATATTGAGGTACAAAAAGTGTCGCAAGTTATGATGTGATAAAATTCCAGGTTCCCGCCTCACATTTTCAAAGATTGCGCGATTTTTTCCATTGCAACATGGTTTCCACCAGCGGAAGAGTTGTAGAGGAAGCTTTAAGCTTTCCAAAAACACCAAAGTCATTGAATTTGGACCCCATTTGACTATTATCTCAAGAGAGAACGCGACATGGAAACATCGTTTTGTTTTTTAGCGGGGAAGAAGCCGCCACTCCCAGGGATTTCCAGGGAGCCGCGGCCTCTTCCCCGCTCAAGAACAAAACAATGCTGCCATGTCACACTGAAACTGGTCTAAAATAGTGAAATGATGTTCAAATTCAATGATTTTGGTATTTTTGGAAAGCTGAAAGCTTCCTCTACAA
This sequence comes from Sinentomon sp. SZTP_YWyxl, assembly GCA_030068105.1. NCBI lineage: Eukaryota > Metazoa > Arthropoda > Protura > Sinentomata > Sinentomidae > Sinentomon > Sinentomon sp. SZTP_YWyxl. Next base: position 9,506 of record JASGXE010017762.1, read on the forward strand.
CTCTTCCGCAGGTCGAAACCATGTTACAACGGAAAAAATCGCGCAATCTTTGAAAATGTTAGGCAGGAACCCGGAAAAAACATCGTTTTGTTTTTGAGCGGGGAAGAGGCTGCGACTCCCACGGATTTCCAGGGAGCCGCGGCCTCTTCCCCGCTCAAGAACAAAACAACGCTGCCATGTCACACTGAAACTGGTCTAAAATAGTGAAATGATGTTCAAATTCAATGATTTTGGTATTTTTGGAAAGTTGAAAGCTTCGTCTACAACTCTCCGCAGGTCGAAACCATGTTACAACGGAAAAAATCGCACAATCATTAAAAATATCCGGGAGGAACCCGGAATTTGATCACATATGTCGTAAACACTTTTATTACTCAAATAAAAATAGTGTTTTACCAGCGAAAGGTTCGAGATTGTTTTACACGTCAAAAAACGCGCATTTTCAGCTTTCTGATGTGTAAGGTTTCATCAAAATCCGTAACCTGGTTCAAGAGATAATCGACTTTATTTGGGCTGGCTACCGCGACCCGCCGTTCACTGGCATCGTCTTTTCCTCTTCCCGTCCGTCTTCTATTTATTGATGACGTTTCCGTGCGTCGGCTTTATCTATAGGAGGCACTGAGCTAGCCCATCCCCAGCCCCAACTACCAATGCTGCCAAAGCAAGGTTCGTGTATTTATGCCAGAAACAAGAAAAAGAAAAACGAAATCGCTCACTCGTCCTTTTTTAAGCAGAATCCTTCGTTCTTGTCAATTGCTTCTTCACCACTGAAGAAGCAGACTATTCCTGCTCCACAATATCCCCAGCTGTTGTTTGGACCACCACACTTTTCACCTGGTCCCTGCAGCGTGAGAGAGATGGAAAATAAAAGTAAACTCATGCATTGCTGCTGGAATTCCCTTAACAAATGAAAAATACTACATAACTGCTTTATTTTAATTGCATTCTCAGAGAAGCAACAAAAAACTTTCCGTAATGCAGCCCATAAAGTGTGGACTGCTCACAAACCTGCGATGCAAAACTTGCCCATAGATGTTCTGAATCTTTATCAAATACCTAACTCCAGATTTCTCACATATAATTAAACTGGAAAACGTCTCTCTTTAGGCTATTTGTTTGAAAACAGTAAAATGATACGAGTACGCCTACCTATGTTTTTATTTCAAATTAGGCCTTGTAAATTAGATAGTGGCTTTTGTGTTGCAAAGTAAGTTCCTCTGGTATCTCTGCACTCACTATTATAATGGGGAGGTACTTTTGGTACACTTCAACAGTCCCTTCTTTGCAATTTGTTTATTCAAGTCATCACCACTTTTTAATGACGAAATTATCGGTGGCTATTGAAAGACTATTCAAAATTGTAGGCACCAAAAACAATGGCTTTTTATTTGTCTTTTTCAAAATGGGGTCACCGTAAAATAATGGCCTTTTTCAAAATATGCCCAGTCATGCAATGGCTTTTTTGTTACAGTGTGGATGAGTTCCTCTGGTATGGATGAACTCGGTAGGTGGGTACATTTTGAAAGCAATCACTTTCTTTGCAATTTGTTTCATGCAACTAACAACTTTATTCACTATTTTATGCTGTCAATTCACTTCTGTCAAATTTTGGGACCATATTTAAGTAGGTAGTCACTTCTTTCTCCCGTGTAAATGAGTGGGTAGAGAGATCCTCAGCACCATCCTCCTCAAGTAAGTAAGGTAGCTAATTACTTATTAGGAACTGCGTGATTGCACCAGCAAAGAGTAACCTCTAGAAATAGTGAGATACCCATGTATCTCTTCAGGTCATCCATCTCCCTTTAGGGTGGCTGGACTGTGGAGCTCGGTCTCGTAAACTTGCAATGTTTTGGGGATGAAACAAATAGACTGAATTTCAGCCGAGTTGAGATGGGAGGAATTTGCTTTTGTTTTCATTATATTCAAAGCAAATAAGTGTGGCCATTTCCTGGGAGGATTATGTATCAAACTTACCAGGCCACAGATAGGGCAGCAGTTGTTACCATCCGGTACAATACCATATTTGCAACCTTTCGGATAGATGCATTCCGCTCTGATGCAGTTGCTGGGGTTTTCTGTCGCAGTGGTTGTTCCTGTTGCTGGGACCATTGGAAGTGGTGGAGGTGGAAGAGGTGTTGTCATGATTGCTGGTGGTGTGGTGGTGCCCACTGTTACCACTTCCATTGGTGTTGTGGCAGGTGGTGGGTTATTGATCGGATGGCATGATTTGCATATTGTCGACGGTTCTGTCTTGCAGTGGCTGGAGATTGGAAAAGAACATGAACTGGAAGTTGGTGGCATCTGATTGAAGGTAGCCTGTGCTGTGACTGAGGCCTAAAGGAGGAGGGCATTACAAATTTCTTCTGTTCCAATTGGTCCAATGCTTTTCCTCTGCATTGGTGCCACTGCTTTGCGAAAATGCAGTGGACAGCCTTGCCGCCTGCCGGGGGATTTCGACCATCTTCACATCACAAGAATCTTTTTTTTTACCAACCCAACCACCCAAGAAATCTGTACCCAGGCCTCTACCCAAAAAGGTGGAATCCTGCCAAATCACCTCTTCTAACTAGGCAGAGGCAAGGTTGGAGCATGGGGTCTCACGCACGAGCTGGTTGTTGCGACGAGTTGCCCCATTGACAGATTCATTTCTGTGTAAGGTCCAACTTCACCTGGAGACTCTCAACTGAGGAATTTTGAAGATAATTTAGCATGGGCAATTGATGTTGCATTTAGACAATAGAAGGGATAGGATTTTGATTGTGTAACGGGTACCTACCTATCTAGGTACTTACTTGCAAACCGTAGGTGCGTATTTTAGATGCTTTCTAACCTTACTGTTGCCATTAAGATGATTGCAACTGCTACTCTGGCCTTCAGGAGCCGGGTGGTGATATTCATGCTTCTTCCTCTTGCCCTCTCTACTTTTGATTTTTCCATTGAAGAACTTTCTCAACTCAATCAGTCCAGAGTTCTCTCTATCAAAAGTTAATAGGTAGGTAATCTAATGCTGCTATTTATTTATTGATTTTTTTTCAATCAGATTTGTGAGAAAATAAGCAGGCGTTGGCCAACTGTGCTAGGTGCCTAGGTAGGCACCTTCCTAGCAAGTGGGCAACATGATGTGAAACAGGTGCTGAAGATGGGCAGGGAATGCAGTAATGAAGCATGATGGAATTGAATTAGGGGATGGGGTTTGTGATGTTGCTGTACCTGCCAAGCAAGAAGTGGTCAGTTCATGGCAAAGCAGCCATCTGCAATGCCATACTGACAGAAAAAGCTGGTATGTCATTCCTATCAGGTACCTGTGGTACGTATGTCAGCCGAAATAATTTATGTCTGGTTATGTCATTTGGCCACACGAATTGACTTCACAAGCAAGCATTTATTTAGGTGGCATTATTATTGCGTCTTATTTTAGGCATTCCTTTTGCTTGATAGGTCTTCATCTCTAGGCTAAAACAAAAACTGGTTTTTGTGAAAAACTGGTTTTTGTGAAAAACTGGTTTTTGTGTTGCGAGAGAGTTCCAAATGTAATTAAAAATATTTCTGGCAACATTCATTTTGGGTTTCGGTAACATTTTCTGGAAGGCCGCTTGAGAACTTTCACAGGTTACGACCTCGTTGCTTTCCCAAATCTATGACCCAATGGGGAAATCAGTACTGAAACGAAACCAGTTGATCAGCGAAAAGACATGCAGAACTTGGATAAGTCAAAATGGCACCATGGACAACATTGTGGAGTTCCATTCCCTGTGGGAGCAGGAATTTCCATATTTTGAAAAAAAAAAACTGAGTAGGTAAGTAGCACTTCACTTAGATCTGTAAAGCAGGCACTTGAGGTTTGACTGCAGGCCCACACCTGAGAACATGCCATAGGTACTCTTACAACTTGCAGAATCTCCACTTTCACAGTTTACCTATGTTGTGAACACTTATCAGGACTCTGTCTTCCCAGTACCAGTGTAATCTCGTGAAAATTTGACTAACTTGACAGCGACATTTAGGCCTACCTAATTGTATCTAGGGCCTACTTCACTTTTTACAAATGAAATGATCAACAAGCACTTCTAATGCTGGTTTTCTGCACAGAGGTAGGTGTTTTGGGAAAGACTGAGCATTGTGGGGATAAGCTTGTGCAGGCTTAGGTAGGTACCTAATTTATTCAATGTCTTCTCGACGAGACAGTCTTGATATCTAATTTAGTTGCCTATTGGCGATCCTGTCGGTCTGTTACTTCAAGCCTAAGCGCATGAAAATGAATGTCTCTCCTGTTTGCCTCCCAGGCATGCTACTTGCCTTTGCTTTGATTTTCTCTCTCTTTGCCCTCATTTGCATTTTGCTGTAGTGTAGTCAACATCGTTTGAATCTTAAAGTGGAAGGTTATGTTCAAATTATTGCAGTTATGAATTTATTTGAAAAATAATAGAGCAATGCACTGGGCACATGACAATCACAAAATAAATATTGCTGGGTTGTTGTGGAATTTTAAAATTCTGTCAACCAAACCCCATTTGTGCCAGCTTCAAGCAGTCGAATATATAGTTCTAAACTTAGCCTTTGCGCTATAGTTAAATGTGCCAAAATTTAGAAAAGAAATGGCTTTTGAAGAGCTGACTTGGTGACCAAAATAAACAGGAATTGCAATGAAGGAGTTTGTGGAACAATAAAGCAAGCAAGACGTGTGTCTGCTTACAGTCTTATCCAACCTTGCATGAAATCAGAAGTCATAGATAGCACTGTATTGGGCAGCACCACAATAATAATTAATGGGAGTGGGAGTGGGCAAGGGGAACGGTGAATTGAGTTTGCACACAGACAGTCACAAGACATCGTTCTGGTTGTTCACCTCTTGACTAGAAGAGTTGTACACCTCTTGACTTTTTGTTTTATATGACACCGGATTTTATTCCTACTCACTCACGTGCTCGCACACAGATCGTTTGCCTAGTTTTGTTTTTGCAAAACACATGCACGCTTCACAGAATAACGAAACAATATCATTGATTTGCTTTTTGTGGACCGGACCCATCATAACCACTGGGCTGGATAGCTGCACAGATGGTCATGTGGTTTTAGAACATGGCTAGATGTCTATTGTAGACCATTTTATTGCCACGTCACCTCAGAGCAAGCATCTTTCATTGCAGTGGGCTAGTTTTACATGCAATCAAATTGATGATGAATGAATAAGCACATGTCACACACAGATGTGTGTTTCATTATTCTGTAAATATTTTGAAAAACGCGGAAAGCATATTTTGTTTGTGTTTGCCGGCCGGCCGGCCAGCCAGCCTCACAGATCATAATATCCAATCTGTTCTATCTCAATGTGACACACCACAGTTGCTCCATGTTCAGACATCGCTGCTTCTTTTTTTTTTTTTTTTTTGTAATCATTGGAAGTCTAGGTAGTTTTTGTAATTAATGTGACAAATACTGCTTGCCTTTTTTTAATTTATTTTTTAGTTGCTGAACCTTTCACATTTAAAATTCGGCCATAGGTATAGGTACTCCATGCATGCATGCCACAAGTTGCTGCATGCGTGGGGAAGGGAGGAGTGAGGGGAATAGACAACAATCATTAGCATAAACAATCTCATCTTGGATTGCGGGCTGAAACATCTTTTGCGGAAATTCTGGTCCATTTTTGCACATATTCTTTAAAAGAAAACTGGCCTTTAAAATCTGATCAGATTGCAAGCCGGTGTGTGTGTGCTCGGGTCAATAAATTTCTCAAACAGTTTCCAAGGGCTGGTATTTTTATGCTAATGCTCTTTCAAAGATATGAAGATACCAAATGAAAAATATCTTTCCATGTTTTAAACTCATTTGAGGCCAGTGATAGGACAGACAATTGAAGAGTTTTTGCATCGCAAACTGCTTTGGGGTTTAATCAGGGTCTCTGAGGACTCAGCAAAGAAGAATCAACACAAGATTTTAATTATTTTCAGATGCTTCTCATGCGTGACAGCGGTTGGTACCTAGGTAGGAACTTAATTTTCTGCACATGCAGTGGTGGACGAATGTGGCTGATAATGAATAAGGTTGATAATGAATTATCAGTTGCAGCAGTGGGAAATAATCATTCATCCAGGAGTACAATAATTGTTATTTTTGACATCCATTGTTTCTTTTGTTTTTTTACAGACAGTTTCCAAAAAGCATGCGACCCTGGAGTGGGAGAGGCACCGCAATGAGGACACCTTCTTTCTTGAAGACCTTGACAGCACAAACAGAACCTATCTCGGATTGAACAAGGCAGGTTAACCATAGGATATCTTATCCGTATTCATTGCATTTTTTGTTGCTGACGTTACAGAAACTGAGGTGGGGAGGCGTGTGGAGCTTCATTAAAAAACCACTCAGTTTTAATCCCTGTTCATGTCGATTTTTTGCCAAAAACATGTACCTACGAATGCAAATGCTCTCAATTCCAGCACTGCACTACAAAAGTGTTGCGAAAAACTAAGAGTAAGCTGAGTGCAATCCAATCTCATTTCCTCTCTCTTGGAGTTGTATTTTTCATAATCGAATCTCATTCCAGGCACAAAACAACTGACTGGGTTGATTTCCACGACACCCCCAATTCTTTAGTTACCCCTGCACTGAATTCTTGAAATTTACATGCTTTCGGTTCCAACTCGCCCAGAAAAAACTCGCATGAAAAAACCAGGAAGTTTTTTTTCTGTTTGAAATCAAATCTGACAATACGAGTAGATTTGAAATTAAATTTGTTCTACCTAAATTTAAATTTACACTGTTGAAATAGATATGCCTTGTCCGTTTGTAGAAACTTGTTATCTACTTCAACATGAAAATTTAATTCAACCTGTCCGTGGTCGTGGTGCACATGCTTCAATTGTTAAATTTTTCCTGCATGCTATAGATTTGGGACACTTGTTTCTTTTAGGTGCCATGCAGGCCTGGTACCCTGTATTCTATCATTGCCGGAAGTACATTTCAATGTGGTGATATCATTGTAAGACTGCTCGTTAGAGAGAGTAAAGTCGAGGAGCAACTTGCCCTTGATGCTGAACAACTGAATAAGGATGAGAAAAAGGATGAGCAGGAGAAAACTGTATGTTTTAACTTCCTTCATTTTATTTTCATACACTTTGACCTTTGTCCCAGGGATGTGCACCACCAAGAATTTTGGTCTGCTCTGGCACCAGAGATGTGTCTTCCTTTGGACACTTTTTTAAACTTCAGATTTCTCACATTTGAAATTGCAGATGGCACCACATATCTGACATTTTTCAACTTGACGTTTCTCTTTGAATCATAACGGCACATAGCACCACACGTTTGCATCTGCATAAGGTCCTCTAATTAGGCACATGGCAAGATGATAGGGTTTATTATTAAAGCCAGTGCTCCCGATATGTGGCGAAAAACAGATGAAGGGGTTTGGTATTTTGGTTCCATTTCAGCCATGTAGGGCTTCCAGATGAATTCATGCTTGCCAGTCACACAAGCCAGTCCAGTGACATCGACATGTGGCAGGAGAAGAGAAGCCAGTAGAGATGTGGTAAAAGGTTTTCCGAGAAGATCGACCACGGACCACATCCTCTCCTTCCACGTCCTCTCTTAACATGAAGTTCTTATGGGCTGCAAAGAGAATTTTATCTGGCCTTTGGGCTGGATTTTTCCCCCTCCACCAGCGACGACATGCAGTTCACACAATGAGTGATTGATGAATAAAATAAAAATAAAGCCTCCAGACAGCCCCGGTGAATACTGAGAGGTGCATTGGGGCAATGCCCTGAAGGTCACTGGAGAGAGGGTGCTATTTGCAGGCAGTTCTCCGAGGCTGCTAGGGAAGGATTTTTTATTTGGCCCTCAGGCTGGATTTCCCCTGCGGCTGCGATGACCTATGCACTTCGCATGCCATGGTCAATAAATAAAGGTTTGACAAGAGGATTTCCTTGGAAGCCTTCCTTCTAAATCTTTTCGCTGTTTGGTCAACATCTACAAGGCAGAGTTTTTTGTCTGGCCTTCGGGTTTATCTGGGTTTTCCCCTGCCTCCAGCACGGTGCTCTGCGATCGAGCAATGTTGGGTTTACAAGTCAGCAAAAACACTTTGGATCAGGTTTTCCCCATTCCTCGAGCAGCATCAACCTGGCTGTGCCAATGCTGGTTTAAACCACCAAAACGATCAGCGGCAGAAAGGTTAACCGAATTTCATGTGCTGCAGGCACAGAATTTCAAACCTCCATGTTATTCACAGAACAAAGCCTGCTCCACGGATTGACCACCAGTACCCAGTGTCAAATCATGATGAATTTGGCACCGACACTCGTCAGCCATGGGTGTAAGTAGATACTTCTTAAGTGCTGCTCTCTTGAAGGTGGTGTGACTCCTACTGTGACTGTCTTCATCCGAAAGAGAGGTCTGACTTTTGATTTGACTTTCGATCTCTGAATTTGAAAGAAAATATCGTGATTCATACATACATTGTCAAGTTTTTGCTCGTCTCAAAGTTTGACCAAAATCCATGCAAATCATACAATTATTTAAAATCATGTTTTAGTTGGCACAAATGAATGAATCTCTACAGTTCCCTGCCTTCCTGCCTCATGATGAGCCACGGGGAGATGAAATTCTTCTGGACATTTTTTCAGCTTTTAAATTTTCCTTCTCTTCAATGGCTAAATCATACCAACCTACATAAGCCAATTCAAAATGTTGCTTTCCATTTTACCTATCTCTCTTGTTGATTCCGGCGGTTCATATTTTGATTTCAGATTATCTAAAAAAATTTCTGCTGACTTCTTGTAAATTGTCTTCGAAATTTCCCATCATTCGATATGATATTACTTGGCAAGATTTTCACCGAAGGAAGTGGTGCAATCTTGGCCCTGCCAATAAATGTTCCTGCACATGTCAATTTTTCGCCAACCAGAGGCAATTGACGGAGGCAAGGGCTCACTGGGTCTATGAGATCGCATGTGCTGAAGGCGGCGCACAGGCAGACGTTTTTAAATTGAATTTTTATTTGTTTAGGCCAATTTGTCCTCACTTTACTCATGTATCCTTGCTGACATAATGGAGTGATTTCATTTTATGTTTGCATCACCCAACAAAGAAGTTGCAGGTTTTGTTTGGTGTTTTTTTGTCTGAAAATTGTTTTGTGAACATTTCATAAAATCCAGTCAGTCACCAATGAAACCTAGAAGCGGCCCAGTGGACCATGAAGTCCTCCTATAAATCTCGGCCTCGCTTTCACTTTGGAAAAGGTGTCGTCTGAACTGTGTGAGACCAAGCATCAGGTGATTTCCTGTGCACCAGTGATTAGCGATTGCCTATTCTCGAGGGGCGATAGGCAACAGACATTTGAATAAACTTATTTGTTGTTATATCGCATGTTAAATGCCTGCTCTCGTGTCATTCGTTTCCATTCCGCTATCATTAATTTTGGACTGTGATTAAATTGTTGGGATTGAAAATCAAATTCCGCAGTGGATTTTTTTTTGTGCACCGTTGCTAGAATACAGAGAACAAGGATCACTGGAGATTCCAATTTCCAGAGTGCTTTCCGAACGAGAAAAGAGAGGATAATTTGGTTTAATTAAAATGCCATAAAAATTTTGGGGAGGCACTGGGCACGGTGTTTGCAGTGAGGAACGACATCGACAGGTCCAACAAAAAAGTCCATGCAGGTTTTTGCCCTCGGATGTCAAATGGGTGGTTGGTCAACGACCAACGGATGGTCAGGAAATGTTGCCTTTGCTTTCGACACTTGGATTTTTCTATTCAGGTTTGCCACACCCACACCTGGAAAACATAATGCATTGAAAAAATCAAGGGAATTGAGGGGAAAACTCTTCTGGATTAAATCCGAGGAATGTTTTTAACCTTGTTTTTTGCTTGCCCTAATTGACTCTGTTGTGCTGATGATGAGATAGCTATGCATCTGGACTGCAGCAAAAACAATATGCCTTGTTTAATGATTCCGTTTTTAATGTAGGCCTTAGAGGATTTTTTTTTCTTTGCCTTTGTTTTTTTTTTCAAATCTAACAGGGTCTGGAAAAGACCTGGAACATTCTGGAAGTTATGTTTTGGATTTTGGGTGGCAACCCTGCTCTTACACCCCCAAGCAGATGCGATTGGATGGAGAATGATACGATGTCTCTCTCTCTACCGTACCTCCCATTTGCAGGTGGATGATGATTTGGATTCGTCGCTGAACAAGAGCTTTGCATCAGACACTGGTTCCGAATCGATGCTGACAGCTATTTCGAATAGCAAAGTGGAATTGGCTGCTATCCAAGGAAGAACGACTAATGGACGCTTATCACCTGATCCGAACGATGATAAACGTGCGTTTGATAACTGACAAAATCATAGCTGTTATTTTTTTTGTTTTGGTTGCTTTGGCAAACTCACTTTGAACCTCTCTGTTCTTGTATTCTCCACCGGAGAAGGGGATGTTTTGTGGAAATTTGCCACACCATTTTCAACCTGCTTAATTTTATGGTTAACCTCAGTCTTTCTTGCAAATCTCAAAAACATTTCCATCCTACCTCACCAGACAAGGACTAACAGTGGGCCCATAGACAGCAAGATTGATCAGGTAGTTTTTGAATGCACCATCTTCCAGTGTATCGTCTGCTCGTTCTGTTCACAACTCGGTTGGTGTGTGCTGGAAACGTGGAGAGAAAGATTTCCCAAAATGCCTGGCTACTCTTTGTTTGAACAATTGAACAAGTGAAGGTCAGAAAACGTTGCCAAACGAGTATCTTAAAAAAACTAAGGAAGGTTCTCTTTCGGGGGCCACCATGAAAAAGTGAAAAAAAAAGAAAATTTCTCATCTTTTTAAAAGCTGTTCCCCCTGATACTCTGATGTTTTCTGAGCATTTTAGTCCAAAAATGAGTAAAATCCGTTGAGAAATGGTTTTTTCTTTCGGGGGCCACCATGAAAAAATGAAAAAAAAAAATAAAGAAAATTTCTCATGTTTTTAAAAGCTTTTCCCCCTGATACTCTGTTTTCTGAGCATTTTAGTCCAAAAATGAGTAAAATCCATTGAGAAATGGCTTCACAAGACCAAATTTCAACATGTGATGCAAATTCGACCAATGCATTTTCATTTCCCAGAAAATTTCTGGAAAAACCTGTTTTTCTCGCATTTTGATTTCCGGTCCAAAAAAGACTTTCGAATAGCATTTCGGTTGTTTTTAGGGCTAGAAAGGTGAAAATGTACTTTTCAGTGTGTGCTCATTTGCCATCATTAGCTGATAGCCATACGCCCGTTGGCTCAACATTAACCATGTTGCAAATCTTGGACTGATTGCAAGTAGAACAATACCCCATAATCGTAGCCCAGCTCCACTCTACATTCATTGAAAATGACTCAGAATGACTTACGGATAGGTATGCCAACCCGCAGGATTTTCTGAAGAGAGTCATGCTCTATAGAAATGGAGACATCTGTCTCGTGATGTGTGGCTTCTCTGCAGTGTAACCTGCCAAGCCTCTGACTTGGACCTGGAGCTTGGTGTTAATTCTTTATTGTGTTCAGTATAATACTCACAGGATCTTCTGTCACAACATTCTACCCAAAGGAGACAAAGGACTTTGCCACTAAGCCCCCTTCCAGCGGCACAAACAGCGATAAAAGGTTATATGATTGAGCCAAATACAAACACAAACTTTCTACTTGTTTCTGATCCAGAGAAAAGGTACATAAAGTAAAGTAGCAAAAAAGAGGGTTTTAGAAGATACGCAAAACACATCTGTGATGCAAATGTAGGTCAAGGGGGCATGCGATCTTGCAAACCTTTTCTCTCGAGAACTCCCGAGTGCTGGGTCTCCCTGCGCCCCCCGGGGTTCAAGAGGGGAGAAACTCCAAAAAATGCAATAATCTTGCGCCTTTTGGTGCTGTGCCATCTGCACTTCCATCCAACCAAGCATTTTCTCTCAAACAAACATTTTGATTGATATTTCTCTGATTTGGTCGTGGGTAAAGTTTGTTTGAATCTCTCATATACCTAATAATTTGGTTCTCTTTCAGTTGTGTATTGTATTGCACTGTAGGGGTAGAGTTACACTGTTTGAACTGAGCTCTCCAGCAAAAAACGATTTTATTTTTTTATGAGATGTACTCCTGTTTCGCATTTAAAAAGCACAGAATTTGTCAACACAAGGGTCCAATTAATGAATACCTAAAGAGTTTGCATTTTTCCTGAGCAACAAAGCTTGTAAGCTGCCGAGCAACAAAAAAGTAATCCTTTGTTCTAAATTCTACGGGATGTTGGGTGGGGTGAGGTGATGCAACAATCTGGAAAAGTCAGGTGATTTTCTTATTGTGGCCAACAGTCCAGTCAAGGAACATTCAAAATTGAAAAAAAAAACAGCTAATTCTCAGCATAATAAAAGAATCTGGAATGTTGGGGATCTTTTCTGACACACATCACTTTTTCATTCTAATGAACAATGTTACCTATATTAATTGTTTCAGTTTCTGGAGAACATCAGTATGACCCAGATGATTCAAATTTTGGTCACTCCTCACCAATGGAAAACATGTGTGGATTCATACGCGGAGCATCTTGGGAAATTGATTTGGCCAACCCATTTCTGGTTCCCAATTTCTTATGAACTTTTAGTGAGATGAAAATTATTTCGTTCTGATGTGTTATTTGAAGCTTCTCCAGGGGAGCGCCGTGGCCTAAGTTTCTCGACACTGCTCGGGCTCCCCGTTAAGAGAGGTCGGATGGCTGTATATCAGCTATCCGGCCCTTGGAGCGGCAGATTTTTCATTTAGATATGCACCCCCCCGCTCCAAGGCCTGATTCCCCCCGCAAGGCGGCAGGCTCTCAACCAAAAAGGCCACGGAGGGGAACCAATGGTTCCCCTCCCAAAGCCCCTCCCTTTCACTGCGGTGAGCCGCGGTGGGGAGTCTGCTACTGTATTTGTTGATTTCTTTTCTTCTGTATGGATTTTGTGATCCCACGTTCCTGTTTTCCCCGCGTCTTCACACTGTGTGTGACCTCGCACAGGAATGGCTATGTGGGTGCCGGGGGGGGACGAAAACGAACGAGTGGTCGGACGGAGGGGCTTTGAAAACAAGGACCCGCATCCGCGAAAGTGAGATAGGTCTGATTTGTACTTCTTTCTTTGAACTGCTGTTTGTATTCTAACAAATAACTTCAATTAAAAGGATCCCGTGTGTCTGTTGGTTTAGCAGGCGCACCTTCCCCGTGTTTTCTTTGTGCCGTCTTTGTTTCGTCTTGTCTCGTCCCCCTCCTCAGGATGGGACACCCATGACCACTTGAGAGAGGTTATTTGTATGCATGCTACGTGTCACCACAGTACTCCACTTACCAAAGGACCGGCGGCGGCCATGAGTACTGCTTGGCGATCTGAACATCTGAACATGTGTTCTTTGAAGCTTCTCCAAAAAATGGATTCCAAATCCAAAGGCTTGGCTTATGAAGCATAATTTCTGGATGTTCACTGATTGAGTATTTTTGTAAACCAAACCAACGGCAGCATTTTTGATGAGTATTTTTGTAAACCAAACCAACGGCAGCATTTTTGATGAGTATTTTTGTAAACCAAACCAACGGCAGCATTTTTGAGGTCTGAAAAGGGGATACGTCTGCTCATGTTCTGCTATTTAGGGTTGGAAGATTTTGAATTTTTCCTGGAAAAAAAGTCACTGAATTTATTTTTCCAAAAAAGTTGTCACACTCTCCTACGAATATTCCATTTCAATAATTGTCCAGTCAGGCAATGCTTTTCATTTCTCGCAGTTTTGCATTTTTCTGGTTCCCATTTTTATCCCCACAGCTGTTCCAGAAACGCCAGTTGTCGAAAAGGATGAAAAGAAGGATTTCAAGCGAATCCTTGCCGGTCGAAGATCAAAAGTCCTTCCTTCCGACAGTGATGATGAGTCTGATTTGGATGATTATTTTGTTCCACCATCTCAGAGCGAGCCGGTCGATATTGCGATCATTCCAGAATCACAGGAGCAGAATTCCCTGAACTCTGCTACGGTTAGTTAGTTTTCTATTGCTAGAAGAGCAGGAATTTTGCAGAAATTGAGGATCTGTGCCATCTCAGTTAGATCGACCTTTCAGCGGGGGTTCAAGGCTGGTTTTCTGCTCACGAGAGAGAGAGGGGGGTGGGAGAGAGAAGGAGAGAGAGAGAGAGAGTGAGAGAAAGTTCATCTATTGTGGCCATTGATTGAGAAACCTGGTTTGAAATGGAGCCAGCATGAAATGGTTCGAATAGTCAGGGATGGTCAGGGAAACACATCAAAACAAAATAGCAGTGATGACAAGAGGGTCCCAAAAATTCAGCAATGCATGGGGGCAACATTAATTGATGATTGTTCACCACACCATGTCTTTGGAAAATGGAAAATGGAATAGCCTAGCAAATGCAATGACCAATGGATGGGTACTGCGTGATATCTGCAGAAGGTTTGTACAATCTGTGTTGGCACTGAAATATCATTCTTCAATCATTTCAAACACAAGGAAAGACTCCAGACCAACAACTTCTGAGAATGATCACGTCACCATGATTCATCTGTCTAATGTGTTTTTATTTTTATTGTGTGATGCACCACCCCTTAGAAATTCCAGTCCCGTACCATTCCACCCCTCGGTGATAGGAGGACCATATAAATTTCATGGACAGGGCTCTCACAGTCAGGGAAAGTCAGGTGAGGTCAGGGAATCACATCAGAAGTCAGGATTGTTCAAAAATATGCCAAAAAATCAGGGATCATAAATACAGGGTGGCCACACTCTGGAAAATCATGGAATGCTTGTGATTTCTGCCTGAAATCATGGAAAATGCCTAGTCACTGACCAGAAGAGAATGAAACAGCTAAAAACTCATACTGTTTCCATTCAAGTTTTGTCCTCACAGGTGGGTAGAGAATACCAAGGTTGCCAGACGTGCTCAAGGTCTTCTTCCCTGCCTGAAAAAGTTTCTGGATAACGTTTAGGAGAGGGCACTGCCCGATACCCCATCTCTCAGGCAGGGCTGTGCGAATTAGCTTTCGAATCGAATCCCCAAAGTTCGAATCTCGAATCGAACCCGAATCAGCTGTTCAATTTCGAATCAAACCCTTTAGAGTCTAATCCGTTTCTTAGAATCTTGATTCGAATATCACCACATATTTCAGATCGTATCTTTTCGAATCGAATAATGTGGTGAGAATCGAGGTTTACGAATCTAATCCTCGAATTGAATCAAGATTCGCACGGCCCCACGTTTAGTAAACGTGGATTTTTTGTGGGTGTGACTCAATGAATGTTGATAAGCACTGTTTCCATTTCAGGTTTCCAGGTTTCTGCGTGCCTATTGGATTGTCGATCAATTTCGAAATTTGGGAAATTTGAAATGTTATATTCGAATCCAATCTCCAAATTATTGCAAAATCTCGAATCGAATCCCACCACATTTTTCGAATCAAAACTTTTCGAATCGAACCCAGCAAAATTCGTAATTTTCAAATCGAATCATCGAATCGAATCAAGATTTGCACAGCCCAAGCATGTAGCATCCCTGGAGTCGTTTCTTTTAAGATTTCAAACAAGTATGCCTCCATCTCCCTTTCTGCATGGTGTATCTACCTACTTCAAGATTTAGTTATCATCCGTTTGCTGAAGAGATTTGTGACGTCATCATTTTCCGAGAAAGTGGTCTGCCAAATACCCAATGTTGATGCCGAAGATGTTCTTTGCCCACATCAGAAGGTAGATGTCAGTGTTGCCGCAAGAAAATTTCAGTTTTCTGCCTCTTCTTGTCTTGGAAGCTCTGTTGGAAGAATTATTGCAACTTATTGCAAAAACACTTCACAGTTTTTGTTTTTCAAAAATGAACTTTGATTTCTGGCCGGGTGCACGAAATTGCTCCCTTTGCAACACACATTTGAATTTGGACAAGTGGTTGTTGCAAAAATTAAATGCAACAAAGTTGATCAAAAGAATCGATTGCTCCCCAAAATGGATTTCCCAGGATTTTAGCACCGCTCTTATATATAATTTGTTCAAGTTTAGAAAAGTAAACCAAAGAAAAATCTACAATATGGTGGTATGGTCATTGCTGTAGAGGTGGTGGAGGCCATGATGACGGTGGATGTATTTTTTGTTTTGGCTTGCCTTTTATCTTATACCTGCAATGGATTGCTAAATCACATTATTTGATATTCTGAAAAAATGTTGAAAATTTTCTGGAGAATCATGGAAAATCGTGGAATTTGAATCCAAAATTTCTGTGGACATTCATCCCCGTGAGCCTTTCAATGATCGAGAAACGAAATTTTGAGGCCAAAATGAACACTCAAATTTCAAAATTTCTTCAGCTTCTGAAGAAATTTTCCAGCCCCCCTGGAGGAGGGGGGCTGGAAAATTTGACCCTCACTGGGGCTCTGACTCGGATCCCATAAGGCCTGCAACAGCTTTCGACATTTGACAGAGACGCTTTGGTTTGGAATATGGATCAGCAAAGGTCAGAATGGATTGGCAAAGGTCAGGTAAATGGAATTCCAAAAAGTTGTGGGAATCCTGCATGGAAGTTCCTCAAAAATTTTGTTCTTTTGTCAAAATGTCATTTCAGATGTGGAAAAGTCGAATGCAAACTTAGATTTTGACAATGGCCCATAGTTTTGACCAGAGGTCGAACCGGTACAGGTCAAACCGGGTACGGCAACCGGTACGCACCGGTATGGTACGGTTGCAATTTTGTGGATGGGCAGAAAGTCACCTTTTTCGTGCCCAAAAATCAAAACCAAAATGAAAAATGTTGTCTTTTGACCGAGTTATTGATGTTTGAACTTTGAAGTTTACCTTTGTATTTTTTTTTCAATTTTTTCTTTTTGTTGTTTCTTTTCCTTTCGGGGTCAAGTTTGACCACAATATTGTTTCTGGCTCCAGGATCCGTTCAAACAAAGTGTTTTGGTTTGAATCTGCCAAGCTAGTTTATTCCGCAACTTATTCACTGCAGGTGCAAACGAAAAATCTTGCAAATTGCATTCACAACCTTTGATGTTCCATGGCCAAAATTAATGCAGAGCAGGCATCGAACAACGGCCAAAGACCAAGGCGAAACGATGAGCTGAAAAACAAAAGAGCCCAACGCCAAGCATCCTGGTATTCCCAGTTGAGAAGCTTCATGTCGGAACACAAGAATCACACTGGCGGCGATCCGATTTTTTGCATCACCTGGAGCATCCTCTCGGAAATATTTGCGTTCTTTGGGAAGATAGTTTTTTTTACTCAGTGGCATCCACGGAACAACGCCAAAGAGCGAAATGCTGAGCTCAAAAACGAAAGTCCGCCAGTCGAGAAGCTTGATTTGATTTCCGCACACAAGAATTACACTGGCAGCGATGCGATTATTGGCGTCGTGGTGCATCCAGTCGGGAAATCTTTGCACTCTTCTGGAACCTAGTTTTTTTTAGATTCCGAGAGCTTCCACATAATAACACCAAATAGTGAAATGCTGAGTTGGAAAACGAAGGTGCGCGACTTCCTGGCGCATCCAGTCGAGAAGCTCGATGTCCGTGCACCGGGATCGCACTGGCGGCGATACGATGTTTTCCGTCCTGGTTCATCCGGTCGAAGATTATTGCGCTCTTTGGGAAGTCCGTTTTTTTTATTCAAAGACTGTGGCTTCCACGAATCAAGGACAAATCGTAAAATGATGAGCTGGAAATGCTACTCTGAGACACTCTATTTCGAGAGATAGGTGTTTGTAGCAGGTAAATTTGAAAAGTACACGAAATTTTTGTTTAGTGGTGAAACTTTCAGGACACTTTGAGAGACCACTTTCAGACCACTTTAGTGGTGAAACTTTCACGACCACTTTCAGAAGCTCAAAAAGAGATGTCATTTGAAGTTGTACAATGGAGCCGAAAACCTGTTCTGAGATAAATGAGTTCATGTGGCAGAAAAGCAACAACTGGAAATGCTTTCTCGTCAACTTTGAACAGTTACCTATATCTCAATTCAATTCATCTTAATTTGCAAGGACATAATTGTCCAGGCGCAAATCAACAAACAATAAGAGAAAATGAGAAAGGTGAATGAACAACTATTAGATGGGAATAAGACATAAGACTCAACCCTTGTCCTTTCGTTCACCCGATATCCAGAGATTTTCATAACGAGATGAACCATTTGCCATTTTGGGTGGTGTCCAAATTGAATTTGAAGTTGGTTCCTTCACCAAGAGATGGCCAGCACCATGGACATTTCTGAAAAAAATGCGGAGCGCTGGGACTCAAACCTGCGACACGCATGATGCAAAATCAGTCACGAAGTCTGTCCAGCGGTACTACCACTGAGCTGCGACGGCTTTTCGGTTTTCTCTGCCTGAAAATCGCAATTTGAATTAACGGACAAGTTTTGTGCGCAATGTCAAAGCAATCGCTTTCACGTCCGTCAAGTTGTCTCTCCCGCTCCAGCAACATAAAAAACGGCAATTTTTCCACGAATTGGTTTTGCTCTTTTTGGCCCGAATTCAGCCAGTTGCTCTCTTTCCGATTAGCTTTTGTCATGTCAAGCCAACGTACTAAGAAACTGGTGACTCGAAAATGACAGATAACACATGCCAGCGACTAAATTTGAGGATACATGACCACAAACTGTGCGTAGAAGCACTTTGTGATTTTTGCCAACTTTATACTGAGTGGAGCAGGTCATCTTTGCAGACGTTCTCTTTCTACCATTATTACTTGGTGGTTTCGCCGCAAGATGACACTGTTGAGCCCGTTACGAAAAAAGTGGAGGGGCCAAATCAAATGGTTCGTCTCGTTGTTTGATGTTTCTACCGATATCCAGGCAACTTCTGGAGCTGCGATACCAAAACGTTTTACATACTCTGCTCATTCTGCCAAGTAACTAGGTTACTTTTGAAAGTAGTAACACAGATGTCCCTACCATTACCGAAAACCCTTGGATGCAGTGAGTTCCATTCTCTTACCGTTCTCAAAACAAAAGAGAACTTGTCCACATCCTTGCATGATATTTGAGTTCTTAACTTGAAATCATGATCATGCCTTCCCAGGTAGTTTGCTGGAAGCAAGAAGTCTTTCATACCAGACCAATCTCCCACATTATTTAGACCTAGAAAAAGACCAGCAAGTCTTGTAATTTTTTTAGGATGGGCGAGGGAGACCCATCCAAGATTTTTTACCATGTCTGAAACACTATCCAGAGGTGAATATCTGCCTGAAACAAAGCGAGCCGCCTTTCTTTGAATTCTCTCACGCTTTTCAGCTAAATTTATCCGATGCGGGTCCCACACAGATGATGCATATTCCAAGAGGGATCAGGGAATGAACCAATGCAAAATAAACTTTTTCTTTGATTGACCTATTGGCTTTAAAGAAGGTACGCCGTATGAAGAACAGGGCTGAATTTGCTTTACACACCACCTGGTTAACATGTTTCTCCCAGTTAAACTTGTTTGTAAAAGTGACTCCTAAGTATTTGGTGTGATCAACAACTGTGAGCTCAATGTTCGAAATAGAGTATTTGCTGATGATTGGATTTGGTTTTTGATTTGGTTTATCTCCACCATATCTGGACCAAAATCGATCATTTTTGGATCAAAACACCCAAAAAAGAGATCAAGAATCTGGCTAGCACATTGAAATATGCAAAAGATCCAAAAATAATGCCACTTTTAGGTAGTCCGCCTTTAGGTAGCACAAAGGCAGGTAGAGGGGAAAATCGGAGCATTATTAAACTCAAAATTTCCCCTAGCAGGTGAACTTGATGTTTTCATCTCCACGTTTATTGAATCTTGCTGCTGTTGAGGGGGGCATCGAGGTTCCATCTTTGGAACATACTGTGCTGAAGATGAGGCCTTGATGGACCCCACCCGCTGCGAGAGCAAAGTTGTAATAAAGTAATGAGGAAAATGTCTAACTAGCACGGCAAGAGCAATCTAAACCCTACTTTCTGTTTCCAGAGAAATGAAACTGACGACTCGGATGGCACAGATCTTGATGAGGAAAATGAACCAACCGTGATAACAACAACTGATGCAACAGCAAACAAAAGTGCCGTCGATAAAAACAGAGATTCAAATGCAAATCTTGCCAATGCGACAGAGGAGCAGGTAATTATTGATATCAGCAAAGAAAGTCAAGAATTGATGCCCCCTCCAGCGGCTAAAATCGATAAGAAAGCTCAGGACTCAAGATTCTCACCTGAGAAGACTAGCCCAACTAAGAAGGGAAGGTATTTTGATGAGAGGTTTTATGATGTTTCAACCCAGCCGGTCCACCTGGATGAGTCGGTCTCAGGTGGATTGAGGAACCAGTCCACGAGCATTTGTGACGATAGCATTTTCTTGAGTTCTACTCAAGCACTTGATTTTGATTCTTCTGACCACCGTGAAGATACAATTCAGAGAGACTCATCGGAGATGTCACTTGCCAATGGCAACAAAAGCCTGCTCTCTACCGGCAATTCATTTTTCGATGAGCCAACACAAGCCGTCATTTCGGCTGATGCATCCAATTTATCACTCTTTGACGAGCCGACTCAAATTTTTACGGATGTGGAAAAGATGCCGGAAACACATCTGAATGAACTAAGCAATGGAGGGAAAAATGACCCATCCATTTATGAGCGTAACTTGGCCCAGGATAACATCAGTTCTACATTCGATCAACCTACCCAACTCCTGGACATTACTGCATTTGACGAGCCCACCCAGGCACTGAACACAGCTGCGTGCGACAAGCATACCCAAGCCTTGAACACAGCTGAATTTGATGAGCCTACACAGGATTTGAGTACAGCTGCATTTAATGGGCCTACCCAATCTTTGGATGCACCCGTGCTTATCAGATCTGCTCGGTCCATTTTTGACCAGGACACCCAGATCACCGACCATCCATCTTCTGTCCAGCCCTCTAAGGATCCTGTTGAACCAGGTTTTGATGAGCCTACTCAGGCTGTCGATACATCACTTTTTGATGAGCCAATGGGGATCCGGGATGCTGGTATTTCACAGCAAATTAAGCCATCCACTTCGGCAATTGGCGAAGATGCTGCCATTCTGGAACAAGTTGGGGTTGATACTTTGGATGCCTCTTCCATGTTGGATAAAACCTCCAAGTCAGCTGCCAAAAGTGAACCAACAGGATCTCAGCATGTCCCCCTCCCAAAACTCCCAGCAATAGTCTCCTCCGAAGTCATGAACAGCTCCAAGCTCTTTGATGGCCAGCTGAATGCAACATGTCATGATGATCAGAAAATGAAGAGTTCAGATTGTGTTGATTCGCTGACTTCAACATCCTCAGCAGGAGTTCCTTCAGTGGCTGTGAATGACTCGCATCCTGAAAGTGCCCCTCGAGATGTCCGCAGTGACGCTGAAGAATCCGTTCCCCAAACGTCTGCTGGCTCTTTGCCGAAGAAGCCTTGTGAACAAGTGGTGGATTCACCCACTGAAGACCCTGCCCCAAGAGGTGCTAAAGCTGGTCCTGTTGCGCGAAGAAAAGGAGTCACTGCTGGAATTGTGATGGACGGTACTGGTGATGGAACAACTGTTCAGCCCATTTCAGATGCAACAGAACTTCCCTCTCGAAGCAGAAGGTCCAAGAAAGTGATAGACTACAAACAACTAAGTTCTCCACGAACGGTTCCATCTCCACCAGAATCTACAACTGAAAATAATGCAACGGGCAGTGCAGTTGTTCAAAAGAGGGGCAGGAGGGGTGGCAAACATGGAGTGGCCACTGGAGCAGAGGGTGGGAAAAGTGTGGATGATCATGCCAAAGATGGGAATGCATCGGAGACATTGACTGCAATTGTTCAGGAGGAGGAAAAACCAAAACGCAAAGGGCTGAAAAAGGAGACCGATAAAGTATTGCAGACAGTTGCACATGCAACACAGGACACCCCGAACCCTTCTGTATCCAAAGACATTTCACTCACTGACATCACAGTGGGGAATCTGACTGCAGCGCCTCTACAGAAAAGTTCAAAAGTACCAGATCTGGCTTGTGTTCCTGACGATTACAAAGAAGACAAAAAGGTGGAAACCGACTCCCGAAAGGTGCCACTGCCACCTAAGCGGCAGCCTCGAGCAAAGAAGACTAGAGCCCATGCAAGTCTTGCCACCAGGGATATCTCACCCCAGAGCAACAGTAGCCAAGGGAGCAACACCGATTCTCTGACTGGTGGTAGATCTCGAAGGACAATCATGAAGGTGTACAATCCGGATTCCTGCAGTTTCGAACCGGTGAAGGAAGGACCTGCACTGCAAGTATCGGACAGTTCCTCTGAGAAGCAGAGCACTGCTGTAAGTAGGACAGCTCCCCGAAGACAGCTTTCTGCCCAACCTGCCCAACCCACAAAAATTGTTGAAGGATTGCAGAAAACCTCATCAGATGAAACTATATCTGATAAAGCCAAAGCAAGTGTTAAGCTTCCTAAATCCACCAGGTCGAAGCGAGGAACAATGGTGTTAGAAAACGTCGAAGAAGAAACGGATGAGAATGTCCCATCAGAAAACCTACAGCCATTGGAAGGTGAGCCGATCCTTGGGAGAGGTAGGAAAGCATCAACCAGGACTGGTGCGAAAAGAGGTGCTGTTTCGCATGGAGGGGAGAGTGCTCTTGTGGTGAAGAAGTCCAAGGAAGTTGACCAACCCAGTGACACAAGTGTGACTTCTGTGACTGAAACTGGTGCCAGAGTTGGTCGTAGGAGGCCGGTAAAAGGCCAACAGACAGTCCACGTATTGCCCCCAGAATTGGTCTTGAGGAAGGATGATGTCAAACCTACACCAGTGCAGGAGATACCGGCGACCATCATGGAAGCATCTGATCCAACGTCAAAATCAAGGAGGCGG
>JASGXE010017763.1:0-33264 GCA_030068105.1 Sinentomon sp. SZTP_YWyxl
ATATTTTCCACCATGCTCCGAATACCGGGCACATCTGGTTCCTGGTCATATAATTCAGATAAAGAACAAGACTCCAATCCATGATGGCTTTATTCATGTTGGAGATTAGACTCGGAAGTTTGGATGAGGGCGATCAATAGAGCGAGAGTCATTTCGATTGGGCCGAAACTCGGAACACTTCGTCGATGATCAGCAGACACCCCTTGAGGATATTTTGCAAAGATTTTGGGACCAATGACAAATGCAGACATCTCTAGTCTTGAAAGCTAAGTTCCCATTTGTCAAACTCAATTGTCCACTTGCGGAAAGTCAACATTCTTAAGCTCATTCCTAAACTCACAAATTACATAAGAAATGATCGGAATTGTGTGTTGATGTTTTTATCGTCTCGAAAGGCTTGTTTGAACTTTATTGGGAAGGCCATAATCTTTTTCTGTTTTTGTACGCTATTCTTCCGAATGCGAGATTTGACAATGCTGCTAAGAGGTATGGATGCTGCTGAGAGATGAATGCTGTGAAGATATGATTTCTTATGAAGATGAATGCTGGTTGCTGGTGAAGATGAATGCTGCTGATAGATGGATGCTGTGGAGAGATGATTGCTGATAAAGATGAATGCAACCAGATGAATGCTGTTGAAAGATGAATGCTGACGAGGTGAATGCTGGCGAATATGAATGCAGCTAGATGATTGCTGCTGAGTGCATCCTTCGGAGAGATGAAGCTGATGAAGATGAATGATGGTGAAGACGAATGCTGCTGAGATGAAATGTTGCTGAGAGATGAATGCTGCTGATAGATGGATGCTGTGGAGATGATTGCTGATAAAGATGAATGAAGCCAGATGAATGCTGTTGAAAGATGAATGCTGACGAGGTGAATGCTGGCGAATATGAATGCAGCTAGATAATTGCTGCTGAGTGCATCCTTCGGAGAGATGAAGCTGATGAAGATGAATGATGGTGAAGACGAATGCTGCTGAGATGAATGTTGCTGAGAGATGAATGCTGCTGATAGATGGATGCTGTGGAGATGATTGCTGATAAAGATGAATGAAGCCAGATGAATGCTGTTGAAAGATGAATGCTGACGAGGTGAATGCTGGCTAATATGAATGCAGCTAGATAATTGCTGCTGAGTGCATCCTTCGGAGAGATGAAGCTGATGAAGATGAATGATGGTGAAGACGAATGCTGCTGAGATGAATGTTGCTGAGAGATGGATGCTGTGGAGATGATTGCTGATACAGATGAATGAAGCCAGATGAATGCTGTTGAAAGATGAATGCTGACGAGGTGAATGCTGGCGAATATGAATGCAGCTAGATGATTGCTGCTGAGTGCATCCTTCGGGGAGATGAAGCTGATGAAGATGAATGATGGTGAAGACGAATGCTGCTGAGATGAATGCTGCTGATAGATGGATGCTGTGGAGATGATTGCTGATAAAGATGAATGAAGCCAGATGAATGCTGTTGAAAGATGAATGCTGACGAGGTGAATGCTGGCGAATATGAATGCAGCTAGATAATTGCTGCTGAGTGCATCCTTCGGAGAGATGAAGCTGATGAAGATGAATGATGGTGAAGACGAATGCTGCTGAGATGAATGCTGCTGATAGATGGATGCTGTGGAGATGATTGCTGATAAAGATGAATGAAGCCAGATGAATGCTGTTGAAAGATGAATGCTGACGAGGTGAATGCTGGCGAATATGAATGCAGCTAGATAATTGCTGCTGAGTGCATCCTTCGGAGAGATGAAGCTGATGAAGATGAATGATGGTGAAGACGAATGCTGCTGAGATGAATGTTGCTGAGAGATGAATGCTGCTGATAGATGGATGCTGTGGAGATGATTGCTGATAAAGATGAATGAAGCCAGATGAATGCTGTTGAAAGATGAATGCTGACGAGGTGAATGCTGGCTAATATGAATGCAGCTATATAATTGCAGCTGAGTGCATCCTTCGGAGAGATGAAGCTGATGAAGATGAATGATGGTGAAGACGAATGCTGCTGAGATGAATGTTGCTGAGAGATGGATGCTGTGGAGATGATTGCTGATACAGATGAATGAAGCCAGATGAATGCTGTTGAAAGATGAATGCTGACGAGGTGAATGCTGGCGAATATGAATGCAGCTAGATGATTGCTGCTGAGTGCATCCTTCGGGGAGATGAAGCTGATGAAGATGAATGATGGTGAAGACGAATGCTGCTGAGATGAATGCTGCTGATAGATGGATGCTGTGGAGATGATTGCTGATAAAGATGAATGAAGCCAGATGAATGCTGTTGAAAGATGAATGCTGACGAGGTGAATGCTGGCGAATATGAATGCAGCTAGATAATTGCTGCTGAGTGCATCCTTCGGAGAGATGAAGCTGATGAAGATGAATGATGGTGAAGACGAATGCTGCTGAGATGAATGTTGCTGAGAGATGAATGCTGCTGATAGATGGATGCTGTGGAGATGATTGCTGATAAAGATGAATGAAGCCAGATGAATGCTGTTGAAAGATGAATGCTGACGAGGTGAATGCTGGCGAATATGAATGCAGCTAGATGATTGCTGCTGAGTGCATCCTTCGGAGAGATGAAGCTGATGAAGATGAATGATGGTGAAGACGAATGCTGCTGAGATGAATGTTGCTGAGAGATGAATGCTGCTGATAGATGGATGCTGTGGAGATGATTGCTGATAAAGATGAATGAAGCCAGATGAATGCTGTTGAAAGACGAATGCTGACGAGATGAATGCTGGCGAATATGAATGCAGCGATATGTGATTGCTGCTGAGTGCATCCTACGGAGAGATGAAGCTGATGAAGATGAATGCTGATGAAGATGAATGCTACTGAGATGAATGTTGCTGAGAGATGAATGCTGCTGAGGCCAAGTTGTGAAAACTCATTGGATTTTTCCAAACATCGTTTTTCTCACAGGATTTGTCCAACTAGGATATTGGAATCCTACTGGTGTCAAACTTCAGAAAGATAGGCTTCAAATTTTAGAAACGAACAATGAATTCTTAGTTTTTCTACGAACGATAAAAATGTTCTCATGACCCATCACCTGCCAATACGCCAGTCCCCACCCTCTTAGTATCGACTAAAGGACAACCTACTCACAAGTGTTCAGATGGGCATGCCCCAGAGACTCCTAAATCTATTCGTACTTGGAGTCAATTTACGAGTATTAAGCCTTAATGAGTCCCCCATAGACAGGATTAAGAATGGCCAAAGGAACACATCATTGTTTCCTGGGCTGGCTTCCTTCCGCAAACACCTCAGTGATATCAAAAACTTCATGATTGCAGGTGTTGGGTGAGACAATTGATGGTGGCACACCCTATGCAAATGATGGGTGTTGTCGCAGTTTGTCATCTGTTTTCGTCTTTGTGACTATTTCTCCACTGTTGTGATAACAAAATTGTTCCTCGCCACTGGATAAACTTCACTTTCCTTTTCATTGTTGGGTTGGTTGGTTCGTGTCTCCCACCGTCGGTGTTAAGTTGCAGCTGGGAGCACGTGCTTTTGTTGAAATTGTATTTCCATTTCCGAACGAAATTAAACGAAGTTTCTTATTGTTTTTCTTCAGCAGTTTCTCTCCGTGCATTTTTTGTGTTACGAGTACGTCCACAAATGCAGTCGCCCATGCAACTTTTCGCTGTTCGCACTTCGCTGATTTCGCAAGCGTCATAAACGTCAGTGGCTTTCTGTGTTCGCCTGCATTTTTGCAATTGAATTTTTATGGATGAACTGGTGGCGTTGATTTATTCACTTCACCGGTAGATCAGGAGGTCACCGATCGCCAGCGCAATATCCCTCTGAGCGGGAGTGATATGATGCGCACAGGGTGCAATGAGCATTGTAAACTGTCCGAAGACTCCGGCAGGCAGGAATCCAATCGAAAGCTGCACCAAATCCAACAAGTCTAGCAAATCACCCCTCAATGCGGATTCTTCGTGCAGTTTCAACTGCGTCTTCACAGGACGTGTGGGAAATGGGAACCCGTGATCAAGGCATGAAAATTCTCAAAAACCACAAAAAGCAGAAGGAAGATAGCTCGACGGTTCCCCATTCCTACCTGACCTTTGCCTGGCCAGGATGACGAAGTCCCGAATGACTCGGACCTGGAGCAGAGTCCCAGCGGGAACATTTCACATTCGGTGGGAGTTTGGGTAATGTGCCCCACCGAAGTTGTTCGTGAAAATTGTTTTTTTTTTTCAAACAAATCTGCAGTTTTTCTCGACTCCTTGCAAATAACTTGGGTTGACGATCGGGGGCCTCTGAAATACGAAGAACCTGTTCTCAACTCAATGAATTTTCTCACCAAGGTACTTGAAATGCTGTGTCATTTTTAACGACAAATAATGTTCCCCGCGAGCGCGAGGCTCACGGGCGTCCTTTAGAGGGCAGGCGACTGCCACCTGTCGGGAAATGCCCCCAGCGGCTCGCTTGCCCCCTGACGTGCTTTTGGCTCGTCCTGGTGAGAAATTTGGGTTTTGGGCACTCCTAAATTAATCCCAAAAGTCCATGAAGTTTGGAAAGGTTCTGGGAGCGCCGTTCCCAGACCCTCCGCCAGGGTTCTGCCCCTTGGAATCTCGCAGGGGCTCTACCCCATACCACAATTGCTGGGGGCTCCCCCCCATGATCCCCCGACTGTGTCGGTACCCAGCTCATTCCCTGAAAAATGCTTCCTTGCAAAAAACCTGATGACGCCCCGCGTAGAGGCGCCATTTCAAGCTCCCGGTCCAGCAGACCATGCGTTTTTTCGTACTGAGGCCCAAGGCGTTTTGTCGAACAAAGGCATATAGTTTTGGAGGAGCTTTGGAATGCAGGGAGGTCGGCGGCACTTGTTCTAACCCAACTTGACCTGACCAAACCCAGGGAAATTGAAAACATCGGCCTCAAAAATGGAAAAATTCTGCCTCAGTCTGTTCTGTCCCTGTGAACAGACCTGGCCTGCTGGGAAATTTGCCTCGTGCCTTTCCCGTGCCATCAGGGCTGCCAGGAACAGACAGAGTCCGGTCAAGTCGGTACCCCTGAATAAAGGCCCTGGCTATGACAAAATTCCAATCGCAATTCTGAAAAACCTTAAACTGTCCCTCTGCCGATATTTTGAAATTCTTTTCCATAAAATAATTTCCACAAGTTGTTTTCCGGATCACTGGAAAAAGGTTAATATCTGCCCTGTTCCAAAGAAAGGCAATCTTGTTGATCCAATTAATTTCCGGCCGATATCGCTGATTTCTACCGTTCCTAAATTATTTGAGAAATTATTGTACAATTTAATTTCTGATTTTGTTGAAACTCGTAATATCATTCATCCCAGACAGATGGCTTTCGAAATTCTAAGTCATGTGAGACGCAATTGACCGAGTTGGTTTTTGACATCTCATCCAATTTTGAGAAAAGAATCCCCACCTCCGCTGTCTTTATTGACCTAACAAAAGCGTTTGACTATGTTTTGATCATTCACTGCTGATTTCGAAGCTTCGAAAACATTCCTTCCCGCCATTTCTGCTGGACCTCATAAAGTCGTATCTGGCTAATAGGAGTGCAAATGTTATTGTCGGACAGTCGTCCTCCAGCAACGCTATTAGCCTTGACTCAGGAGTGCCTCAGGGAAGTGCCCTGGGCCCCCTTCTTTTCAATCTTTTTGTAAATGATATATTTGAACACATCACTTGTGATATTAGGCTCTACGCAGATGATATTGTTCTTTACAGTGCGATATCATCTGAAGCTGATTCTTTTGTACTTCAACAAAATCTAGACTTAATAACTGATTGGTGTGTGAAGTCAAGAATGGTTATCAATGTTTCGAAATGTGCAGTGATGAATCTCAGGCTATCCCATATGAAAAATGCTTCATTCTCTTTCAAAATTGGCGGCAAAATTGTCCCTCAGGTATCATCCTTCAAATACTTGGGTGTAATTTTGCAAGAAAACCTGAAATGGGATGAGCATATAAACTCGACAGTAAATAAAGCAAAGCGTTCCCTGGGAGTTTTACGCAGAAATTTGACCCATGCGGACAGTGATTCGAAACTCAAAGCCTTCAAATCCACAGTACTGCCTTTACTGGAATATGCCTCCGTGGTCTGGGATCCTTATCTTGCCTGGCATGCAATTGCGTTGGAAAAGGTCCAGCGCTCTGCTGCTCGTTTTATCGTCAATGACTTTCGGCATACCACGAGTGTGTCAGCAATCTTGACCTCTCTCAAATTAGAACCCCTTATAGTCAGAAGGGAAGAAAAGAGACTGTCATTAATTCTCATAAAGATTTTTAATGGCCAAACCCACGTGCAGGTGCCTGAGATTTTCTCTTCTGATTTTCATGAAAGGCGCTTGCTTCACGACTTCCAAATCAAAATTCCTCTTATTAAGACCAACGCGCATCTTTTTTCTTTTTTCCCACGAGCTCTTAAGTTCTGGAATGCTCTCCCAAGAGGCTGTCCTTTGTTAGATTCTGTCCGGTTGTGATTGACACCACGCAAAATTTCCCATAACTCAGAAAGCGCTTTGCGTTTGCGTTTGAAATAAACAAACCATTTCTCTGTTTTTGGAATGTGGATTGTGTTGAATAATCGCATTTGTGTTCTTGCTTTTATGCTTTTACTGTTGTTCACTAATTTCTTGTATGTATATTTGCACTTTTTAAGCAAATTAAACGTAATTGAATTGAATTGAATTGAATTGAAGTCAAGGATTGCCTGCCATGAGACATATAAGCTTCCGTGGTTTTCGGGGTTAATGCGTGATTTTACTTCCCTTTGTTCCGAGGTTGCGGGCAAAAGTCACGATAAATGTCAATGTGAAGCACATTTGGTATTTTTGTAACAGTGGTTGTTTTCACATCCTGTTGTACGAATATCTTTCATTTTCGTGGAGTTTCCTCTTTATACCTCAACAGCCTTTGATAATTATGTTGTCTTTTTCTGGCAGATCTGAGATCTCCGAAGATGTTGAAAATGTTCACCGTCGGCAATGCAATATCGCAGGTGGTCGTCCACTGGTTGCTGGCTATTGGAATCATCCGAGGTGTTTGCAGTCATTGGTCAGGATATGTTGGCTCAGGTTTCGGAAGATTTTGAGCTTAAGCGAGCTCCAGTCGCAACGTTATTCATCTTTGTGCGTATAGATGAACCAATATTTTCCCAGAGAGCGTGTTGATTGACGAAGATTCGATCTTTGAGATATCCGCAAAAGAAAAAATTCCGGTGTCAGGAGTTCCCATTTCCGTGGGACCACCACGACCAATTAACGGCCGGGAAACTGCTGCTTCAGAATCATATTTTTGTTCAATGGATCTTGAAAAGTAGCTAAATTTGTTGTCGAATTTTCAACGCCGAAATAAAACCATTGGACGATAGCAACGCATAAACAACGAAAAAACAACACAGCGTCAAAGAAATCAGCATGTATCGTGACTTTTACTTTGGCTCACTTTGTATACAACACCATTTGTTCTTCTTGTGCACTGCCATCGTATGTCTACGCAAAATTCACACGCTGTCATCTTGAAGCGAGGTTGAGGGCGTGCGATTCCAAAAGTGTTTCTGCATCAATCCCGCCGATTGCGAATTGCGTGATGCTTGAAGTTTTCTTCATGAACCGAGCCGTTGTTGAACAAAGCGGCATTAATTATCCATCCATTATTGTATATCTGTAAAATTGTCATCTAATCTAATTTTTCTTATAGCTGCTGCGAGCCCAAATCGCAAAACCGACCCGACATGTCTACGAAGGACAATGACAGACGGGGAAAGTTTGGGAAAAATGCTTTCTCACAGAACAGTCTCTCATCTGCTTTTGAGAGCGGTGGCAAACTTCGATCGCAAAGAAAGACTCAAGATCTTCAGACCTTTTCTTTTCTCTTTGCAGAAGATCAACAATCGGTGAAAAATCTTGCTCCGATCAAACTGTTTCGATCAGTGTCGATTTCAACAATCTGTGGATTCCGTAACCAGTGAGGCCCCAGGTGGATTCCGTTACCAGTGAGGTGAAAGCTATATATTCTTGGACTGGTGTCTGTCTGAAAACAAGCACGTCAGGCATGGCCGTCGAAAGATCAGGCGAATTCCGGGAAATCTGTGCGCGAATCACCGCAAAAAAAAAACAGATCATAAACAGACCACTGCTCAGACACGTCGAAGAGAAGGGTACGGTGGAAAGCGATTTCGGTGGAAAGTTCGGTGCGAAAAGCTCGATTTTCGGATCAGGTCGCCTTGCATGACGGGGTCTGTCAATGAAAGTCAAAAAAACCTCGTCACATTCGGGTGAAATTCGCACCGAAGTAATTTTCCACTGGATCCTTCTCTCCACTGTTAGACCTGGAAAGATTGATTGGCTGTCAGATGTTGCGTTTGCAAGAGGCGTTCTTGGCAAGAAGCAAGCGTTGCATTCTTCCATGCCATTGCCCATTTGCCACCATTCCTTCTCTCTTGCGAATCAGATTTGTGAAGGATCGGGCGGCGAAAGATTTGCTGTGGCAAGCTTAAAAAAGATCTGTCATGTGAAATTGGAGTCTTGCCCACATGGCCAATGTGGCCTGTCAAGATTTGCATCTCATGTGACTTCAAAGCGGGAAACATGAGCGCATGCACTGCCCAATCTCCTCCCGGCTCCCAGACTACAGCGGAGCAATGCTGAACAGCCGGGAATTTTTGCTTGAAAATCGTCGATGTTGGAGCTGGGTTTTTCGCAAGAACCGAGATTTTTTCAGCCATGCCTACGGACCTCGCAGCATAAGCCATCTTGTTACGTTTTGGAACCACTGTGCACGCAAATTTGATCTGACCACTTTGCTTCAGGATAGGTCCCTCGGTCGGGAAAATGGCGCATTAAAAAAATGCCGAACAAACTCGTTTCTTCGCTTTCTGTCGCGTCTCCAATTTCCGAGATGCACAAATTTCACGCAATGCACACGCAGGAACGTACCGTTTCGCGCGATACCACTTTAAACAAAATCTCCACCCTTTGAGTGAGAGGCGACCCTCTGCAAAAAATCGCCCAAAAGAATACGAATCTGTTTGTGAATTTTCGGTTGATTGTGGAAAGCAGTTTCGAATGGAGACCGAGGCAAATTTTGTATCAACTGTCGACCCTCAAACTCATTCATCGCCCACAAAGTATGAGCTCATCTTGATGTCGACGCATAACCTTTTTACAGCGATCCCTTGATAGTCAAGCGTCAGTATTTTGTTGACAACAAATCGCAATTCGCGTCGTCATTTGAACAGATTTGGTGCCGTCTTCTTTTCCTCCGCGGGTGAATTTTCTTTTCTTTGCTGCCGAACATAGAAGCAGCGCAGTGACACCAACAGTTGGCTGTCTCATCCTCGAGAGTGGTTCCTTCATTACAAATGCAAGACTATTGTTAAACTTTTCGTATTGTGCGTCAAACTATTGCGTAATAAACTATTGTTGAACTCGTGTACCTACAAAGAACTTTTCTGGCACTGCAATTGTGTTCCTTTGTCGATCAGCAAGTGCGTCATGAGGCAAATTAAATCAGGTGAGAATTTTTTTTTAATTTTTGTCATTATTTGTGCAATCCGATCACAACAATTGAACTCCCTCAAGTATACTGGCGGCGGAAAAAGATTACCCATATATGTGAAAAATTTCCATTCTTGAGATTTTAACAAAAACTTCATGCTGTAGAAATAAAAGATCCTCTTTCATCACTAATGTCAAAATCTGACACCTCTAGAAAGTTCCGTTGCAATTTGGCGCTTTCATTTCTACCAAATGCAGAAGAGTAAAAAGAAAGAAAAAAAAGTTTCGGAGGCAACAGTTAAATGCGAAAAACACATGGATGAGTAATCTTTTTCCGCCGCCACATCTTTTTCAGCGTCGCAGCCAGGACGGGATTTCGGGATGGACTGACTGGGTCACAGGTGCCACGGGGTCTGGACCCCAGCGAGGTTCCAAAGGGCAGAGTCACTGGCCGTGGGGCAGGGTGACACGAGTCCTCCAGATGCTGAATAAATAGATAGATTGTGCCATAAATTTTTGGAAAAAAGTTGGGCCAGCATCTTTTTCTTCGCATGAGAACACTGTTAAGGTTTTCCAAATATCTTCTCAATGAAATATCACCGATGAACATGAAACCAAACTCACATTTGGCCGCAAAATTTGGTACCCCTGTCAAATTTCATCATCGAACATGGAATCTAATGACACCAGCTGTTGGAATACCCCGCAGGTTTCGCAAGCAGACATGAATTTGCCCCAAATTTCAGCATAAAGCGAGTATCTTTATATGTAGACCCTCAAAATTCATCGATAGTGATATTAAATCCCCTCAAATTTGACGTAGTTCCAGATTCGTACATGCAATTTAAGGTGTTTTTCGACGAAAGTCGAGGGATTTCCACATAAACCGTGAAATATGAAGAGTTCCATTTTTGATGACATTGAGGGCATTGACAGTTCCATATTCTGCGATTTGAGGGCATTAAAAGTTGCCGGTGAAATATGAAGGGGTGGTGTTGTAAACACACCAATGAATTAAACGTTCCGATAATAGCAAGAAAGCACACGACACAAGGTAAAAAATTTCGTAAATGGAGCTTATCAAAAGTCCTCGAACAAAGAGATATTTTACGTGAGTCGGTAAAAGAGTTTTGCAAGTTGACCCAGAGCTTGGCTGGCGTTCATCCGATTTTTGTGATTTTTGGTCGCTTGTGATGCCAACCCTTTTTGACTAATATTTCAAAGGGAATCTGAATCAGCCTCTGGGACACTTCGTTTGATGCATTTAAAAAAGTTTCGGCTTTACCTGTGCCGAAAGAGCATGGTTGTTCTGGAACGGGGTCGTCAATTTCAATCCTATTCATTTAGATGTCTCCTCCAGAATACACTACCAAAATTCAGACCATTTTGAAGTGGTTAACCAGGGTCAGTGACCACTTTTTGCAGCATCACTTTGTTGGTTTGAACATTTCCGAGGTGGCACAGGGTGTTTCAAAGACAACCCTTGTTATGCAAAGAAAATACCATCAAGCCGTGAACGGGAGAAAATATCGATGGTGCTTCAGTTAGTGCCCATTCTGTGGCACAGTTTCAGCAATCGACCATGATTACAGCGGACTACGGAAACTTTGAGTCAAATGTGTGTCTCAAGCAACTGTCCAAGCACCATTGAGCACAAAGGTAAATGAACAACTTCATGCGCAAAGAAAACGTGATTTTTGAGCTGACTATTGAAAATTATCAGCAGAGAATGAGCAAACGTGATGAAACATGATTTTGCTGTTGCGTAAACACCGGCAAGAAATTGACGTAGTTTGAGTGAATGAATATTTGCTGAACCACCAGGTTTTTCTCTTCAACTCCCGTCAAGTATTTGCATTTTTCGTATGGATTTCGATGCTTGTTGGCCTGGGGTTAGTTGGCCTCCCACCAAAACTCATAGACTGGAACAAATTTGGATACACCTCAAGCGCATCTTCTCAAAATCACACCTAACCTAACCTACATGACTCTCAGATTTCGAGGGCCGTGATGAGAGCCATCATCACATAAAGCCAAGAAAATGGGATACCCTGTTCGAGAAGAAAGTTGGTCTTGACACTTGTCCACAAGGCACATCTGACCATGCACTGTGCCACTTTTGACCTTTTCCAAAAATTCAAAACAACAGGGCAGACTTCAATTTCTTCAGGTCAAAAACTTCTCAAAAGCAGCCACTTCAGACAACAAAAGTGTGTCCTTTCGTGAGATCATAGTTTTCCAGATACTCATACAAGATGGCTGAAAATTTGCAAGAATGTTGCGAAAGAATGCATTTCTTGATTTTTGGCAGAACACTCGTTGTAAATTGTTCCTTTTCAATTTTTGGGCCCAACTTGCAAAACTCATTTACCGACCTTCGTAAAGTAGGTACTGATTAACACAGGGGCCATCTACGAGTAATTTCCACAGGGCTTGGCTTCATTCTAAATCAGACGCCATTTAGAACCAACGCCTTCATGCACCGCAAAATCCACGACATTCAGGTTTGCTGATTGTTACACTTACCACTACGTTTCAGTGGAGTCTATCCCCATTTGTCTAGAGCATTGACAAAGGAGGAATTTTCTCTTTTTAAGGAGGACAAAAGAAAATTCCTCCTATGTCAATCTTTTTAAGGAGGACAAAAGAAAATTCCTTGGAAACTAGTAGTTGTTGACTCACAATTGAGGGAAATGATGCGACAGTTATTTGCACAAACACGTATAAGCTCCCATCAAAGCATCAAATGCGTTTTCTGTGATCATGTCATGACATCCGTGTGGGCGTGACACTGCAGAAAGTCATGTGTGTGAATGGGCCCTGCATCAGCCAGACTGAATTTTCTCCCTTGATCGTTGATCTACCCCGTTTTCCCCCAGGAGTTTCTACAAGACAAGAAAGTTCAACAAACGCACGTAGCATGTAAAACAAAACGTTTAAGGGGGCACCAAACCCCAGCGGGTCGACTTTTTTGTTTTTTAACCGATTTGGTTCAAATTTGGCACAAGGTTTAAGGTTAATAAAGGTACTCTCTGTGCAAAATTTCACCATCCTAGGTCAACTGGTTTCTGAGTTATTGACCCGAGAAGGTCAAATCTAAGGCGAAACTTTCGGCGAGTGTATCTAATAAACCGGACATGCTATCGGGGTCTAGTTTTCACTATTTTTGCAAGAAAGGACATCGAAATGGACTGACAGAGCCACATTTTTAATTTTATAACTTTTTTAATTTGTTTCATAATAAAAAATGTGGTTGCATAAAAAAGCGAAGCATTTTTTCATGTATCAGGGCAAAAGAGGCCCAGGACATGAAATTTGTCATATATGGTGCAAATTTCAGGTCCAGAGGACAAAAAATAACTGAGATATGCCTTGCGAAAGTTAAAATTTAGTCAGAAAACAACAAGCGCTAATAACAGCACCTAAAGTTTGATTGTATTTCCGCTTTGAGGTTGCATCGCATGATAGCGATTTGCAAGAAAACTAAATAAGATAGAGAAATTCTGTTTTCAGATTTGGATTCAGCAGGGGTTTTTCAATAAATATCATCAAAAACCCAACTTTGTCCAAAAATGACAAAAATTACCTGGCCGGGGGTTTTTAAGGGCCTTTTTTGCACGGCGGTGAAATGTCCAGTAAAGGTGTAAATCCTTAGAATCTGAATCGGGCGCTACATTTTGGAGTAGGCAATGTCGGGAACACGTTTGTGATTTGCCTTGCCTTGTCTTTAAACTAAACAAAACCTTGCCCAACCAAACCACCCTAACCCTATAACTTGTCAACCAAGGGCTCGGTGACTGCTCATTATGAAAACTAAAATCGTAGAAATTGGCTCATCCAAAATGTGGTTGCTGATTGTGGACGCAGAGCGGAACCAAAAGTCCTGCCAACCAAAGAATTCACAAATTGCATGATTGGACAAAATTCAAGGGCACGACCGGAAATGTCTACTTTTAGCATCAGTTAGATTTTAAAAAGTGTCTCAGTTTTTGCAACAAAACACTCAGGAAATGCTTAAAACTTTGTACGGAAGCCCAAAAGTCTTTGGAAAAAAATGAAATTGGCTGTTTAGATCGCAGTTTGTGACCCAAAACTTCATCTGGCCTTAACGATAGATATGCACATGTACAGATAGTTCTGGTTGTTAATCCGTTTTTAAACTAGATCCGAGTTTAAGATCTCAAAAATGACAAAAACATTAAAAACAGCAAATTTAAGTGTTTAGCTATGGCCAAAGACTTCTCTAGGGCTTCTCTGTATACGTTCATGTTGTTAAGATTAAACTGTTAACATCCACGGTTTTAGATCGAGCTCAAGATCACAAAATATAAGAACAGGTAGTTTAAATGTTTGCTCTGGTCAGACCTATGGGCTACCCTGTAAGCTCGTCCCATTTTTCACCCAGATATCCCATATTTCTAAACCCATTTTTCAGGAGCGGTGTTCAAGCTTGCCTTGTTCCTAGCAGCGGTAGCAATATCCGCTGCAGTCGGCCAATCGACGGAGAACGTTGTTCTACCACCGATGCCTCAGGTCACACCGAAACCAATTCCATGG
The DNA here is from genome assembly GCA_030068105.1 of Sinentomon sp. SZTP_YWyxl. Lineage (NCBI taxonomy): Eukaryota > Metazoa > Arthropoda > Protura > Sinentomata > Sinentomidae > Sinentomon > Sinentomon sp. SZTP_YWyxl. Next base: position 14,067 of record JASGXE010017763.1, read on the forward strand.
TACATGCGACCTTTCATTGCTCCAAGACAAATTCCAATGCCACCAGAATCGGTCACCGAGAGGACAGAGCTGAATGCGTTTGGACAAAACAGGGATCCGAGATGTAAGTGGAAGATTTCCATCATAGAATAATTTTTCTATTGCTTTTTTTTACCGCATGACATCGTGGTCATGGTCTGTCACATTTGAGGAAACTGATCAGCCGTCTGTGTTGTGATCGTCCGCTCCAAATTCTCTCGTCTGTTTGACAGAAATGAAAGGGAATTCATAAAATGCAATGGCGACATTCGTACTGAAACTCCGAAGCGAAGAATATGTTGACAAAAAATCTTTTGCTGGGCGCCAAGGAAATCAAATATATTCACGATTCTGAAAACTTCCGATATACGCAGGGTGTACTGGAAAGGTGTGCACAAAATTTTAGGAATTGTTCATCATGTCAATGCAAACAAAAACGAAAGGTGTATTTTTTTGAAGACCTGCACTTTGTCCGGTTGACACGGGAACAATGGAGAACTTTTATTGGCAAAAACCTCACAAGGAGTGGGTTTTCGAAAAAAAATTACCTCATTTTTGTTTATATCGACAAAGAACATTATTCCCCAAATCTTGTATGCACCTTTCTGAACTATGTATCGAAATTGAACTCCAGAATTTAAACCGAACATGATCAGCACTTGGAAAGAAGTCGGTTGCACGCACTTTGCAAACGGTTGTTGCATTTCGACCATATTTCAAACACCAATTAAAGAGCCATAATTAGCTAAAACTGGTCCATCGCATTTTAAGCAGACTTCATTTAGCCGCTTCTTTCATCGAAGCCCCCCAACCCAAAAAAGTGTTGGCACAGAAGCCCCCCCCCCCCCCCGACACAAAGAGGTGTAGCTGTCAAAAGGTCAAAAAGTTGTTGCTTTTAAATTGGCAGACAGGTTTTGTGGCCTCTGTCGACCCTTGGCTTGTTGGTATTCCAACACCAGCGCTGTTGAAATAATTTATTTTTGAAGACCACCACAGCAGCTTAGTGGGCTATGAAGACATTTTCTGCGTTTCATGAACAGCAGGCACCCTGAGATTTGGACTCTTAAACATAAAAAACCCGTTACGGTAGTAAATTCGATGGGAAAATTCTGGCAAACATATTCGGTCCATGATTATTTCCTTCGTTGTGGACATTCCCGAACAGCAAATGGTCGATCGTGTGGAATCATTTTTAGGCTGTTTCTCAACAAAACTCCTGCAAGGTCACAGTAGACGGGAGCCCTTCAAATTGCAAATGTGCACCATCTTGTGAAGAATAGAAGACAAAAAAACCTTTTCTCAAAGTACAGCTCATAAGTGATTACATTTGACTTGTAGACACTCCGAAGAACGGATAACCTTCTGCAAGTGGCTTCAAAAACACATTAGGAAATGATAACGAAACGGACAATCCCAAATGTCAAAAAGTAGAGTATCCTGTTTGCTCCAAAACCCTCCATTTATCACTGTCCTCCTATGAAAACGAAAATTTCTCACTTAAATCACTCAATTCTTTGCCCTGCTCGAGAGTTCGTATCATAAGGTCCACAGGGTGCAACGGTGCATAGCGTGAACCCCTCAGACACAATGACCTTCAAAATCCAATGTGCACTGCGTTGACGTACCCCAGAACTACCAAAATCAAAAGTTCCGGCAAATCAAGTGAACTAGAATGGAATATCTTTGGAGTTTTCTGAGAAAATGTTCACACGCACCCATGTCGAACACCACACCACAACTGCGTACGTGTATTGTTTGAAAGAAATGCAAACAAATCCATTCCGGTATAAAAGCATCTATTTCACCAGAATCCGTTCAGGACAAGCTGCTGCACAAAGAAATAAAAATCATTTTAATAAAACAAAGAGTGATTGTTGAAAATGGAAGGATCATACACATAAAGGAAGTTAAAGCAACGAAATTACACGGAATGTGAAAAAGGCATAATAATTATTATGCCCTGGAATTTACATCAATGGCATGGCAGCGATGTGTGGTGGTGGGACCATCAGAGAGGCAAAAGAACATCAGCGTGACACGGAAAATTCCGTTATTCTGAAGGTTTGCATTGAAATGACATGTGTCCGTGGCATTAGTATTCTACTTGTGAGCAGATGCTTAAGTGAGGTTTTTGGGTTCGAATCAAATCCAGTTCCGCCAAAAACTTTTACAAACAGATCCGCTCAGCTTGGTTCTTACTTCTTACATCTCTTCCCCCACCAGAGGCCGGCACTTGGAACTCCTGTGGGGTTCTGCCCGACTGCACTTCCCGAGGGACTCCAACCCCACACCCCATTTTCGAGGCTCCATTCTTTGGATAGCACTGTGGCTGTATCAGAGACTTTATGATGTGCATCACTGGTCTTATTTGCAATTTAACCAACGATCAATGGACAAATCCCGTGTTGGGCCGAGTAGCTTTGTTGAGTGAAAGGATATTAAAAATAAACTAAGCACCATAAGGCAAAACGATGGAAATTAGCCGGGGGTGAACAATAAACATGTTTATGAAGACTCTTGGTGAGTCTTGTCATATCGTATTTGACTGTTTGTGATGAAAACTGTTTTCAAAACCAATAAAAAAACGACGTATTTCCCATAGATTCCACCCCCACCTTCTTTTTCTCAAGGATTGTCCTGAAATTTGATCAGCTGATTTGAAAATGTGCAAAAAGCAAGGCTGGTCAAACGTCCGATTTTTTCAAGATAAAGAGAAGGAATACGCTAACAAATTGTTAGTAATGTTAACATAAGGCGAACAATTTTCAAGATGCAGATTGGAGATCCACAAAATCCGAAACCTTCTCATACATTGGAGTTCTGCAAATGGCACCTAAAATTTCAAGTCATATTTGAATTTTCTTCTGAAAGTTCGCTGCAAATAGGAGGCTGGACATGTTCATCACATTAAAAATACAGGGGCCGCAAGGGGCGAAGCCCCTTAGTGCCAATTAAAAATATTGGGGCAATTTGAGCAAACAAAACATGCTAAGCACAGTACTCCGTGGATTTTTCCCTTCTTCACAGATTTTCCAGGTGAAATAATTTACAAATCCCCAGATTATCCAGATGGTTGACAACCCCGTTAAGGGGGTACACCCGGTGAAATGGACTCCTTTTTTTGTCGATGTTTTCTCCCCAAACTTTTTTGACTGAAAAGGTGAAAAAAGAGGGCCTTTCTGGCTGAGGTCAAATTTTGCATGAATGTATAGATGCCTTGGGGCTAAAAATTTACCGTTCAGAATTTTGGTATGTATTTCTGGTGCGGATATGCAGGCTTTTTCGTTTGCGCGATAGAAAATCAGTTGCATCAAAAGTATTTGATACAGAATATCGCATTTGATAATGAACATAGACAAATCTGAACGATAAAAGGAAAGACAATAAACAAAGATGCAAAATTTCCCCTCTGAAGCTCAACAAATGGCTGAGTCATTGCGTTTTAAAGCCAAAAAATGCATGTGGAATTTGATTTGCGACAAACCCGAAAAATGTGAAAAAGGAATAGGCTCATGTTCTGTTTTTCGGATAAAACTGTACCTGACCACCAAATTTCAAATTGCAATATCTCGGGAACCAGAGGAGTTAGAGAGCTGATTTTTGTTTTAAAATGATCAGCACACTGGGAACTTTAAGGGGGGCCCTGGTAAAAAATGGCACTTTTTGTCAAAAATTTCTTTTTGTCGGTTTTCATCCACGTTCGTAGAGTGAAATTTCTACTCTCAAAAACTGAAAGCCAAATTGGAATATCTCAAGCCATTTTGTTTTTATATACGTTTTAGTGATGGCATACCTGAAGAACTTTAATTGCGTATCACAGTTTTAGTGATAATTTACCGCTAAATGAGTTTCGCATGTTTTTTTGCCTATCGAAAGCCCTATCTCAGCCATTTTTAACCCAGGAAACTGAAATTTTGTGTACTTACATACTTTTACCTGGTCTGTTGGCTGTTGGAAGCAGAATTTTGATATCTTTGCTCTAAGTCACTTCACATGTGCATTTCAACAAAACTACCTCTCGCTTCTGTATAATGCCAGCGTAAATCAAAATAATTTGTATTTCTCAGTCAAAAATGAAAATTCTGCTTCCAACAGCCAATTTTCCTGCTCTTAGTAAGCATTTTGATGCAAACAGAACCTAAAAATGTCTTACGGTTTACATACAGCATGCATGCAAAGTCGCGCTACGTTCTTATGACATTTTCCCCAATATCTCAGGAATGGGTGATGGTATCAAGTTGAAATTTTGTGTCAGAACTCTTCCTATAAGGCAGTAACTGTGTTCCAAAAATGACTCAAATCGGTACATAAACACCGGAGATGGCATTTTTGACCAGGGTCCCCCCTTAAGGTACAATCAAAATCCGGAAATGGCATTTTGATGAAAAATAACTTTTTTTCACCGGGTATGCCCCCTGTGAAATAAACACAATATATGCCAACACAACAATATGCCCCCTGTGAAATAACCAGTGAAATAAACACATTTTTATAATGGAAATAAAAAACATGTCCAGTGTTGTAACATCAGAATTATGTGAACATTAGGCCTATGATATTTCAAAGCCTTTGCATCCTTCCAAGGCAAGCTCACAGGGGACCAACAACAGTAATTTCACACGCCTTGCAAATTTTGTTGGTGACCTCTTTTCTCCGAGCAATTTTGCCTACCGTGTTCCATTGGAATCCAGACGGTCTCATTCTGTTCACCAGCCAACGTTTCAGTGATACACACCCAACAGAGGCACATCTACTGTTTCGCATTTGTTAAGGCCATCCTTCTGCAACGGCACAAGGAAAAGACAGACACGCAACTTCAAACTGCTCCATCTGTGATCGATAGTCGATCACTTGCATCAACCAACAACGAATGATAAGTTAGAGATCCAACCGGTCCAGGTCAACCAGATCCGGGTCCAAGCAAAACGGTTCAGCAGCTGGTTCACTTGATCCTGCTTTTTGAAGTGACAGAGCAAGTTCTCCTTGCCAAAAAAGTCTTGACACAACTGACAATCATCTCCGAAGTCAGTCCTTTGAGATGCATGGGCGAGTCTGTTGATCTTGGACTTTTTTATAGGCACGTGGAGCTTGCACACAGATGCCAATCTTGGTTGAAGCCCCTCCCACACCTAAGATGCTGTTAAAATGTTTGCTGTAATTATGGTACAATTCTCGGAAACTGAATAGTTTTCCTTGATTCTGTGGTTGCTGTTTCCGGTGGTACTTTTGCCATGTTCAGAACTGTTTCACAGAGGTCGTGGGTCTGAAAAAAGCTTTCATTTCGGGATAATTTTGGAAAACCTTTCCCAAGCTCAAGAAGCCTGATTTGACATCAACCCATTGGATTTTGATCTGTGAAGTACGCCCCAATATTGTTGCGTAAAAATCTGAGTTTCTGGTTGATGCTATTGCTCTCGCACCGATTATTTGAGTCCGAAATGTGTTGCGCGTGACTTCCAAGAGTCAAGCAATATACGAATACAATCAGACCACAAACAGCAGAGATCAATTAAAAAAGGTTAAATAAAAATATTCTACATCAACGCAACTGAAAATTCCAATTTTCATGCAATACGACAGACCTTCGCACTTCGAACACAAAACAGATCCCTCACATTCTTCAAACAGTTAAGTTAGCCCATCTCACTGAATTTGACTCAAAAAAGACCATTCGTTGATTACAACGTATCAAAATGGCAAAAGTAGGAATCAATTTTGATCTTTTCATACCCTAGTGCAAGTACTGAAACCAAAAATACAAACCACTACATTCTTCAATATTTTACAAGGAAATTGGACATTACAACAAAACAAAAATGAAGATGATTATTGGCAGTAGTAAAATAAGCGTTACAGGTAACACCAACTGACGTAACAATTCATTAAAACAAATCCATTAGGTACACAAAGACAAAAGGTAAAAATGCACTTTTTGGCAGAATCAAGCCTTCCAGCTCTAATCGTAAGCCCATCCATCTCAGTTGTTCAAACAGCATTGATCAAAGAGGACCCTGGACTGGCTGGCGTAAATTGTGAATTTAAAAGTACATCGATCAGTTCACAATTCACATCATGTGCATCATTGGGATCCTGCTTCTGAGCTGTGGACGATTCTCTCGGTTCTCTTCATCCGCAATGACGCTACTCATCATACCAGGCTGAAAATATAAGACATGGCGAGAAGTTGAAAAAAAAATTCCTTGTCTTGATCTCATGTCGTCAAAGTGGGTCAAGACTTTGGGCATAAACCATGGCTTTTTGCAAAAAAAAAAGACTTTGGGCATAAACCATGGCTTTTTGCAAAAAAAAAAAAACAGTGAAAAAAAAAGTCAACCCCTGCCCCTCCCGGTACACACCCTCACTTATGTAACCTGGCACATCCCCTCTGTGAGGCGCGCAAGTACACCTCCTTCCTAAGATAACTCATCTTGCCTCTCCCTGCTACCCCCTCCCCCCAAAAAGCACAAAAAATATTTTTGTTTTTGGCCATAGACAACTTTTTCTGATGCCTCCCTCCACGAGTAATTTGCAAAACCAGGTTTTTTGCACAACCTTCCTACCCTATTAGTTGATAACTCTCAAGAAAGGTCTCAACAAGGCCACTTGTGGTAGGAACAAAAACCCACAGGACCAGCAAATAAAACGACAATTTGCAGACATACCTAGGAGGTTTCCCACCTTGAATTCAACCACAAACCGACGAATTTTAATTTAACCACATGCACATGTTAGCACTTGCCTCAAAATGTGAGTAAGTCTGTGGTGGCGAAGAAGTCTTTGTGTTTTCTTGTGGAACGCAATGGCTGAGCATAATCGGGTTGTAGTATCCATTGCCTGGCCTCTTCCCCAAGCTCCTTGATCGTCTTCTGGTGGCAACTTGCTTTATCGTAGGAGGAATCTTTCTCCGTTTGGTGACATTATCCTCAAGCTTTTTCTCAGCCACACTTGATAGATTTGATGCCCCAGCCAATGCACGACTGTAGTTGCTTCCAAGACAATTTGCCTGATAAAAAAAAAAAGAATGCAAATGAAAGACAATCTCGTGAATGAGGTTGATGGCAATTGTTCCAACAATTGGAATATTAGGTGAGAATATTCTTCAGAGATCCCGGTGAATTTGTTGTGCATTTTAAGGGGGGGTACCTTCGCGGACGAACTTTTTTGTTTCTTAACCGAATTTGCTGAAATTTTGGGGGGTTGTTAAACATAATAAGAGTATGTTCAGTGCAAAATTTCAGCCTTGTATCTCTCATACTTTTCTAGTTGCAGGTAAATTAGTAGCGGAAATAGGCAAAACTTTTTGAAGTGAGATCTCAGAAACTGCGCATGCTGGAAAGGTGAAAATTGGTGTACATATGTAAAAAAGTGTCAAAATCCGGCTGATGCAGCCGGAATTTCAATTTAGGCCCTGGTTTAGTCATAATCTGCAATTTAAGTCAATGCGCGGTAAATTTTGTCGTTTTGCGAGTCATTTTTCGTATACTTAAACATGGTCATAAAAATTTTTCTTGTAAGAAAATCAAAATTCCGGCTTCATCAGCCGGATTTTCAGACTTTTATACATAAGTACACCAATTTTCACCTTTCTAGCATGCACAGTTCCTGAGATCTCACTTCAAAAAGTTTTTCGATTGCAAGAAAATGCAAAAGCGAGAAAACGACATTGGAGTTTACATAAAATAAAGTAAGATTCGCATTTCGTAATGGTTTTTCGGTGGGCATAACTTCATTGCGGCGAGTAGGATAAGGTTGAAAATTGGCATACCTAAGTAAAAAATCGTGTAGAATCGGCTGGCAATCTCAGAAAATTCATTTTTTGCCTAGTTTGGCAGATAATTGGGTGAAAATATTGCAAAAATGCATTCAGCGCTAGGTATATATGACTTGTAAAAGTGACCTCGGAAAATGTGATGCTGTTCAGAAACTACTTGAGATAGAGTCAAATGGTTTGAAAATTCTGAAAGAAGAGATTTCAGCCTTTAAGATAGGTGCAAAAAACAAAATCGACTTTTTTTGCAAAAAACAACTTTACCAAAGGTACCCCCCCCCCCTTAAAGTCAGCTTCTTTGGTGTCATGAAGTTGAATGTTTCCGCACCAACAAAACATCCTTTTTCTACAGTGTCTGCCAAATATCTCCAAATTTTTAAAACTCTAGCTATGGGGCCATCTAATTTCACCAGGTCTTGATGCAACTTCACTCCTTGCACAATTATTATCATAACGTTTTCCAGCGTGCGATGCCATGTTATTTCTAAATGGCCCCTGAGTTAAAACCGAGCTCCTATGTTTGAAACGTTTGGTAAGGAGTGTATAACCAACAGAAGGGCTACGTAACACTGGCTATTGTCTGGGCCCTTTGTTAACCCTTAACCTCCCAAAGGTGGATCCAATGGACCACCCTCTGTTGTTTTTTTTTTTCAATATTTTTCCTGGGCCCGGACGATCCTGTCCTTCCAGATATGCCTCGAGGGTGGGTCTACCATACCTTAAAAGCCTAAAAAAATCCACCGACGAATTGGGAAAAATATTGGCCCGTGGTCCATTGGACACCCCTTGGGAGGTTAGGGAAATAAAAAAATTGGAGTTTCCCAAGGGGTGGTCCATCGGACTACACCTTAAATTTCCAATAATAGTGAAGTTGCAGAGTGCTTTGGGCCGAACATCCTTCCATCTCCAACATGACATACAATGTTTTGAATAGCTATGTGCTATGAATACATACTCGTACATAGAAGAAGAAGAAGAAAGTTTTTATTGTTTAAAGAATGCAGAAAACAGTGCAACATGCAAAGTGGAAGCCCTGACAGAAATCTGGAAAGACGGGCCCCACATGAATACAAAAGGAAGGACTGCAAACGAATGCTGTGAAACAACTACTGTTAATAATTAATTATTATTCAAATGATAATGATAATAATTCAAATAAGAGGATGGGGGAAGACGCAGCTTAACCATATTAAATTGATTGGATTAGCGTTTCGAACAAGTAACGCTTGAAAGCAGGGAAGGGCAGTTGTCTGTTTGTTAATGGCAACTGATTCCACAAAGCAACACCTCTAATATGAATGCTAAGCTGATGAGTTAAAGCCAACCGAGCTGAAGGAATGCTTAATTTTTTATCTGCAAGAACTCGAGTCTGATAACCATGCAAAGGCATAGAAAGTGGCACACCAACACGGTTCCCGTAAACACAACCATGAATATGGAGAAGCAGTTTGAACTTCACAAGGGAATGCAAATCAAGAATATTGAGGGAGCGGAATAAAGGACCAGAATGATCATTGAATCTGGCAAAACACATAACTCTAACAATTCTTTTTAATAAAAGATGCAATGGTGCCAGATGAGTTTCAAAAGTCAAACCCCAGACCTCAATTCCATAAAGAACATGAGGATAAACCAAGGAATAATAAATCAGCCTCATGACTGAAGGAGGAAAGAAATTGCGAATTTTGAAAAAAATCCCACAAAACTTTGACATTTTGGTCACCATCATTTTTATGTGTGTAGACCACTTCATATTCCAGTCTAGATGAAACCCAAGATACTTGACAGAAGTAACCTCTTCAACAACCTGATTATCAATAACAATTCTGTGATCACCATTCCACACCTTCTGATGAGAGCGAAATACAACAAATTGAGTTTTATCACTGTTTAAAGCAAGTTTGTTGGCAGAAATCCAACGAGAAATATTTATCAAATCATAATTAATACGATCAAAAAACACCTTACCACCATCTCCAACAAAAAGGAGACTTGTATCGTCAGCAAACAAGAAAGGAACCCCATAAGATAAGGCGAGCGGTAAATCATTGATGTATAACAAAAATAAAATAGGTCCTAAAACAGAACCTTGAGGGACACCATAATTAATGAACTGCATTGAGGAATGAGACCCATTAATAATTACACTGTTTAAGTAACTTGCAAACAAATCATTCGCATGCCCACGGATCCCATAATGGCTCAATTTCTTTAACAATATTTCAGGATTTACAGAGTCAAAAGCTTTTCGAATATCCAAATAAATTCCTGCAGCAACGTTACCTTCTTCAAATGCCCTATAAATGTTACCGTAAGTTAACCAATGCTGCTTTTGTACACAAATTCTGCCTGAAACCATATTGTTGTTCAGTCAAAATGCAATTTGAAGCTACAAACTTCACGAGCCGCACCTTATAATTTTCTCAAGAATTTTACTCATATCTGGTAAAATAGAAATAGGGCGATAGTTATTGACACAAGTTGGATCAGAAGCTTTTTCAGGAACAACTTAGACTTTATTTGCAAAAAAAGGTTTCAAAAAAAGGTTAACAAGAAAGGCAACAGGAGAACAACACAGATGAACACTCTTTGAGAACAAAACTACACAGAATATCAGATTTAGTCTTTTTAACTTGAGCTCTCTAACAACAGATCTAATTTCAACCGGATCAGTTGGGTGCAGAAAAAAAGATGAGTCATTACGAGGTCCCATAAATTGAGAAAATCATGGTTGCTAACCCCAGAATACAAATTTGCAACTGACTCACCAACCCAACAAAATGGCAATTAAAAATATTTGCAATCTCAACAGGGTCTGAAACCAACTGTCCATTCCCAGAAGGATCTTGAACAAGTTTTGGTGATAACTTAGATTTACCCCTGTTCAAACCATGATAAATCAACTTCCAAAGCAAGGCAGGCTTGCCTTGAGCAGATGCAAATTGCCGTTCAAAGTATATTTGCTTAGCTCTACGCAATGCAGATGTCAAGACATTCTTGTACCTGCAAAATTGATCACGTGCAGTGGGGTTAAATGGGTTATCCTTTGATTTCTTGTACAAGCAATCTTTTTTATAAATACATCGAAGGAGGGACTTACTAACCCAAGGTTGCTTACTAGTTGCAAACCTATCAGAACATTTATGCTTTTTAATCTGAATGGAATTAGTGGATGCCAGGACAAGTTTAGTATACTCAGCCTGTATCAAATCCAGGAAAACATCGTAAGCTTGATTTGGATCTGTTTGTGCATACAACCTATCCCATTTAACCAAAGAAACAGCTCTCTTTAGCAAAGGGAAATCAAAACCAGGGTCATTTAATGTTTGAAAGTCGGAGCTGAACCAAAACTAAGATCATCAAACACGGCAAAAGTACAATAATGGTCACTCAAGTCTGACATAATTGTTCCAGAGGTAACGAAAGCATAATCAAAAGATGCAAAAATGTGATCAAGACATGTTTCAGTAAATGGAAAGGTAGAATGCTTACGAGAAGCTACATTTATAAGGGAATTTAATCCATAAGATAACATAAGTGAGAGATATGGATCACAAGAAGGAGCCAGCAGATCAATATTGATATCCCCCATAAAAATGATATCTTTGTTTTCTTTCTTGACAGCAAGCAGAAGAACCTCAAGGGATTGCAAAAACAACTGAACATCATCCCCAGGATGTCTGTAAACCACACAAAAAAAATGTTCCCACTGGGCTTTCCAGATTGAGGCAACTTTACATTAAGCTCAATGCAAATACACTCACAATGGGTAATTGACAGGTCAGGTCTGGGTTTAAATACAAATGCTTCAGAAATGTACATCCCAACGCCTCCAGCACAATGGGTGTCAGTCTCTTTAAAGCTAACAAATTTATACCCACTGATTCCAAATAATTCTGCATCATGCTTCGTAACACACGTTTCAGTAACTCCAATAATGGATGGTGGAGTTGTGAACTGGGAAAGAGTCAGACGAAATTGATCAAAATGTTTACGCAAGCTGGAAACATTCCAGTTAAGTGCCCAAAATTTATTTAGAATGTTAACGGTTTTCAGAAATTCAGCGGAAATAAGAAAATAAGAAAATAAAATGAATCAGAAAAATATATATAAGAAAATAATATTTTTCTATAAAAAATAAATAAGAAAATAAATAAGAAATTCATACATTTCACTGATTCTAAAATATCACCCTTACCGGGAATTTCGACGATTTTATCTCCATGGTGTGAGTTGAGTCGACGTTTCGGGCGCATCGCGCGTCCGTTATCAAGATGAGACTGAAGTCTCGTCTTGATAACGGTCTTCTGGGCACAATGTTGTGCCCAGAAAGTAGTGTTCGAAGTCAGGGAAATTTCCCGGGAAATTTCCCAAAATTTTGGGAAATTTCCCGGGAAATTTCCCAAGTGATTTTCCCGGGAAATTTCCCAATTTTCCCGGGAAATTTCCCAATTTTCCCGGGAAATTTCCCGGGAAACTTCCCGGGAATTTTCCCAATTTTCCCGGGAAAATTGGGAAATTTCCCGGGAAAATTGGGAAATTTCCCGGGAAAATTGGGAATTTTCCCAATTTTCCTGGGAATATTCCCAATTTTTCCGGGGAAAATTGGGAAATTTCCCAGGAAAATTGGAAATATTCCTGGAAAAATTATGTGGATATTTAGTGCGTAAGTTTGGGAAATTCACAGAACAAATCCAATATATTTTGCTGCTAGACAGCGGGATGGTGATGTCGGATGACAGCGGCTTCGCTTGTGATAGCAGCCCTATACATATCAGCTAATGGCGCCAGTGACTGATAATACTCGCATATACATTGTTACTTATGTAGGAGGAAATACCTAGGTAGGTATTACAATATTCACAATAATTGGTACCTGTGATGATATGATTAAAAAGTGCATGCAACCATTTAACAGCCATCGGAGCACAGTTTTCAGCATAGTTTAATGCAGTTGCAAGAACTGCATTAAAAACCGTTCGTTGCTACTCCTGTTATGGTATACTCGTATGCAGCCTCAAAGCACAATTTTGCAACAGCTGCCCTGCCATGCCGAAGCCATCGTGAATTCACGGAAATAGGCTGGCTGGGTCGTCCAATTACTCAACTCATTAGATGAGTCAATTGTCAAATCAAGACCATGTTGCGGAGTCAAAATAAAAATGGAAGTCATTTAATGTTTTTTTTTTTGCTTTTTTCTTTCCGAACAGACATTGGTGTGACCTGCTGCTTTTTTGTTGACTTGTTGCGTGTGCCGGTCCACAATTGGTTCACGGACGTTGTAGATGGTGGGAGCATAATAAATCCACCCGCCATTATTCGGTACTGTTACTTTTCCAAACGCAGTGTTCGATGATAGATACGCAGAAGCAATCAAATAATTTCCAATTTTCGATTCAACGCAATACAGAAATTGCCTGGGAAAATTCCCAAAATGGGAAAATCTAAAGAGCAGAGTCGAAAATTCCTCATTTTGGGAAATTTCCCGGGAATTTTCCTAATTTTCCCGGGAAAATTGGGAAAATTCGGAATTTTCCCGGGAAAATTGGGAAATTTCCCGGGAAAATTGGGAAATTTCCCGGGAAAATTGGGAAAATTCGGAATTTTCCCAATTTTCCCAAAATGGGAAATTTCCCGGGAAATTTCCCAAGTTGAATTTTCCCGGGAAATTTCAAACACTACCAGAAAGTTAGCACAACATTTCAGGTCCTTCAATAAACTTTCCCTTGTCATCTGCTTCTGATCCATTTTGCTAGTGGATGTCGATTGAGGTTTGTGGTAACCCCAGCTACAAATCTTGAACTTTTTTTTATCAAAGAATGTGCTTAAAACAAAACAGAACCAATTCTGTTATAACGTTTTTCAAGAACAGAACGTCGAGACCCTATTTCGTCTACCGCGTTTGAAAGGCAAATTGACTCAGGACGTTTCCAGGCTAAAATCCCAAATCCGCCACGTGGAAGCCACAGGCTGCTGCGGCCCTCCTCCTTGATTATAAAATGTGTGCAATAAAGATGATGGGAAACTGGGTGCAAGTAGTGTTAATGTATGGCTACCTGCACTGGCATTTCCACTTTTTTCTGGGCAAGGTGTGTAATTGCAGGGAACATTCCATCCGGGGCATTCTGGCAAATGATGCCGAAAATCAGGTACGCATGCATTTGAATTTGTTGAACGAAGACATGATTTGCATAAAACAAGCATCAATGAAAAAGTTTGGAAAATCATGGTATTTGAGACCACGATATAAAGCACAAAGCAGGCGATAATCTCATGACAATAACAGCACAAGATCGGACAGAAAACCAATAAACTAAAAACTTACAGATTTGCTCCGCCGACGTGAATTTCCACGTGCAGCAACATTGGTTGTGTTTGACGCCCCAAGAGGGAGAGGTTTTCTTTGTGGAGGGACGAAATTGCACCGGGTCATTGATCCTGCAGCCATTGTGAGGTTTGATGGCAGTTGGTTGGCTCCTTTTGCAGGTGGCACCCTCCCTGTTGAATTTCCAACTTTTGCTTTTTGTTTCATAGCCTCCTGGAATGGACAAATACCATGCAATTATAACATTGAAATTGAAGAAATTCAGGGTCAATAAAACGCCACCTCAAAGAAGCTCTGGTTTTCTCCACAAATAGCAACCCCACCTAGGATAAGAAGCTCTGGTTTTCTCCACAAATAGCAACCCCACCTAGGATATTAAGCTCTGGTTTTCTCCACAAATAGCAACCCCACCCAGGATAAGAAGCTCTGGTTTTCTCCACAAATAGCAACCCCACCCAGGATAAGAAGTTCTGGTTTTCTCCACAAATAGCAACCCCACCTTGGAGAAGCTCTGGTTTTCTCCACAAATAGCAACCCCAGCTTGGAGAAGCTCTGGTTTTCGCCCACAAAACGCAACCCCACCTTGGAGAGGCTCTGATTTTCGCCCAGAAAAAGCAACCCCACCTTGAGGAGGCTCTGATTTTCGCCCACAAAAAGCAACCCCACCTTGGAGAAGCTCTGGTTTTCACCACAAAAAGCAATCCCACCTTGGAGAAGCTCTGGTTTTCTCCACAAATAGCAACCCCACCTTGGAGAAGCTCCGGTTTTCAGTTTTCACCACAAAAAGCAATCCCACCTTGGAAAAGAAGCACCTTGGAGAGGAAGGTCAGACTATCATCCCAAAAAGTAACCTCACCACAGAAAAGAAGCGCTGATTTTCTCCGCAAAATTCACCTCACATTGGAGAAGACTTAAGGGGGGCTCACCCTCCGCATCTAACTTTGACGTTTGTTAACCAATGTTGCTGATTTTTGGTATGCATGTAGGACCCTATGATGGTAGTTTCCCTGCAAAATTTCACCCCCCTCCTTCAACTGGTTTCTGAGTTATTGGCATTTCAATTAGAAAATAGTAGCGTAACTTTGCGATGCTGTTGCTCCCTTGTTAATACACTTATCAAATCCTGGTTTGTGCCAAATACAAGTAAAAAAGCATAAAAATTGATTGTCGGAACCAGATTTTTCATTTTCTGGCTGTCTGATTGAGAAAAACTTAAGTTATGAGCACTCGCGATAGAAAAAATGCCCACATTTTACTTGGTAGTAAAAAATTCTCTCAAACAATCAAAATTTGCAAATTCTGCCTCCAACAATCAATTTGGCATGCTTTTTACATAGATATGCAAATTTTACCTTTCTACATGCAAAAATAGCTGAAATATGCTGTTCGAAAGTCTTTTTTTCTACCGGAAATCAAAATGCGAGAAAAACGGGGTTTTCGAACAGTCTATTTTTTGGGAAATGCTGAATAAACAGGGAACGAATTAGCATCGCACACTTACATTTGTTCTTGTGAAGCCATTTCTCAATGGATTTTGTCATTTTTGGACCAAAATGCTCAGAAAAGACCAAAGTAACTTGGGAAAAAGCATGTGGAAAATGAGAATTTTTAGTTTTTTCACCTTTTCTAGGGTGAGCCCCCCCCTTAAGAAGCACGGATTTTCTCCACAAAACGCCACCCACCTTGCATAAGAAGCTCTGGATTTCTCTACAAACACCTCGCAATCCAACCTTGGAGAAGTTCTGGTTTTCTCCACAAAAAGCAACCTCACCTCAGAGAAGCAGTACTGGTTTTCTCCAGAAAAAGCATGGAGAAAACGTTCTGGGTTTTTCCACAAAAAGCAACCTCACTTTAGAAAGGAAGCTCTGGTTTTCTCCACAAAAACCAACCTCATTATGGAGAAGAAACTGGTTTTCTCAGCAAAAAGTCACCCCACCTTGGAGAAGAAGCAGGTACCTACTGGTTTTCTCCACAAAAAGCAAGCCACCTTGGAGAAGAAGCTCCGATTTTCTCTACGAAGAGCAATCCCACCTTGGAGAAGCTCTGTTTTTTTTTTCCAAAAAAAGCAACCCCACATTGGAGAGGAAGCTCTGATTTTCTCCACAAAAAGCACCCCACCATGGAGAGGAAACTCTGGGATTCTCCACAAAAAGCAACCTCATCCAGGTATCATGATATGCCTCATCAAAGTCGAGGCAGTGGGTTTTTTCTTTGTAATCTATTCCTTTCCGTTTATCCATATCCTTGAGACCTTCACCAGTGTAAAGTCTCGGACCCACTCGTAAAGAAGTGACATTTGGCACACTCAATGTTTCTGTGAATGTTTCCAATCTAAAAATAGGCAATGTGAGTTTTTTCTGTGACATTTTCCACTTTTAATCAGCGTCAATCTGTCGAATGAGTTGTAGAAATATGAAATACTCCAAGCAAGGCGCCTTGTGGCTCAGTGGATAAAAAATTATCTTCATCACAAAAAACAGTCAGTTCCACGAATCCTTCAAACTGCAAATTTTTTATACCCAGCATCGCCTTCAACCCAGCTGTCCCATTATCCATAACACAGCCAGATAAGGCACATTTCACCCTGTGCCCATCAAGAGGATCCAGTTGACATGATGATTAACATCATGAATGATGATGATTAACCATTTCCAGATCGAACTCACGAGAACAATAATGATTGTGAACTCTGAAGGGGCCACTCCCTTGCCCTCCGTAACCAGCACAGCAGCAAGGTAGTGGAGCTTTTATAGGTGAAAATAAAACTGCGGCAGTGCCATTTCGAAACGAAACATTTCGAAACGAAAAAGTTGGCACATTACTCTGCTTCTCTGCTTTTCTTTCTCGAAGTCATTCACTTGTCAAAATCAAGAAAAGTGATGGATACGAACATTCCAGATTGGTGGACATGCTCATTGCTAACCATTACGAAATGAGGGATCGTAAACCCGATAGGCTCACCTGGCGCTGCTTGACATCCAAAATGAATTCGTCCATTTCCTGGAGACGTCTCCCATGCAGGCTCTCGAAAGATTCACCCTTGATCAGAAATTCTTGGCCCGTTTTATTGCAGTAACCCTTGCAAAATTTAGCCAAACTATTCACAACTGACTCCAATTCCTGAAACCAAAGAGACATAGGCATTCACTACACAAAAATCTTGGAAAAATCCAAGCTGTGGGTCAGAAAGGATGATTTCATTTGAGGTAGGTCAGGGTATGGGTAGTGGTGGATCCAGCCCAAACTGGATGGTGAAAAACATGGGTGCACTGGAAGTCCTAGTGCCTAAGGCAGCGCTCCAGCCCAGCAGGGTGTCAAGAGGCAGACCCAGGTGGGGAGTCTGGGGGACTTGAGGAAATTTTGGGTTCAATTTGGGTGCAAAAGTGCAGTTTCTACACAAAAGTCCGCAAAAGGGTGGTTATTTTCTCCAGGTAGGTGAGGTGGTCACGCCAGCCCTCCTGTATCTGTGCTATCTGCCACTGGGTCTGGGCCATCGCCCGAAAAGATTCCAATAGGTATGCGTAACCTCTGCCATGGGTTTTGGGTGATGAAGAGATTTGCAGACAATTTTGAAACTTGTCAGATTCACCATTTCGTTATTTTTGTTTGTAAGCATAATTATGGTCAGGAATCAGGACCCATCCAAACTTTAAAATGAGATAACTCTACTGGTAGTGGAAAAATTAAGATTCGATCAGAATGAAATTTATTGGGTGTTCTTGCCATAAGTTTATATGCCAAAGCCAAAGTAATTTTATTTAAAAAGCGACTAAATGGCAATTCCAGTCCTCTGTAAAGAGGAGGGCATCACCATCTTAACCTTTTGAATACGATTGTTACGTCAACGTAACATCCTTAAGGGCAGTCACGTGACGACAGCCCTTAAGGGAGAAAATATCATTTTTTGGTTTCTCACACAGTTTTATATCAACTTGGAGCAAAATTACGTGAGCGTAACAATCGGAATAGCGAATGTCTTCCTGTAAAACTTCGAAGTGAGCAAAAGGTTAATATCTGAATTATTCCAAAAAAAAAAAACAGAATTTGTGCTTTTTGGATTTTTGGGGGCACTACGTGGAATTGGAGGGTATTTTATCACTGAGCATTTTTGTTTCACTTGCTCCGCAGAACCAATCCTGAAAATTTGACGGTTCTATGGTGAAATCTTACCTCTCCATAAATAGCCCAAATGGGTCTAATTTTGGGGGACTTTAGGGGGGCATGACATGGAAATGGGGGCCCGGAGCAAAATTTTTCACTGATTAATTTCGATTTATTTTGTCACCAGGAACATCACGAATTTTGGCGAAATGTTTTTGGGGCACTTTGCCAGGAAAAATCTCGTTCAGGCCAAAAAATCCAACCTCTAATAAAAAAATTTAATTTCGTTGTTTTATTTAATTCGTCTTTTTTGGCAACTTGATTTTGGATTGTATTCGAAAGATAAAGAAATTCCTCTGCCAGAAATTACATCTCTCGACTTGAGTGTGGGGGAGATGATGTGCAGGCAGGTATACCTGGTTCCCACTCTATCGTATGAAGGAGCGTGCATAGCTCAAAGCATTGACGGCGTCTCCGAATGGTGAACACGACAATGGCACTTACCTTCTTGGCAGCCCTTTCCCTTTCTCTTCTTGAAGCAGGCCCCCTCCTCTGTTATTCAGTCGATTTGGATCCAATTTTCTCTCCTCGGTCTCTTTCCTGACCTTCCAACAGAATTCATATTTCTCCAGCCAGTTGAAAACGTCAATGTACTTGTCTCTATGCTCCTTTATAGAGTTGAGTTTCTGCTCAAATTTCTCCAGAATGGAATCAATGCTGCTCTCAGGAATACCAGCCCTCTCCAGCTCCTTGAATATACAGAATTACAAGCAACAAATTCATAAATTATTTCAAGGAAAAAATGAGTGTCATCCCAAAATTGGCAATTTATTTCCAATGTCGTTTCTCAGCCAAAATCAACCCATCCACATCAGCAAGCGGAATATTCCGCTCTACCAAAACTGCCCCTTTGAGCATTAACTGTATAGCAGCAGCTGGAATTTTTACTCACAAAAACATTTTACTCATGTAAAACATTGTGACCT